>LS997565.1:0-172500 GCA_000469685.2 Haemonchus contortus
TAAGCCTAAGCCTAAGCCTAAGCCTAAGCCTAAG
Organism: Haemonchus contortus; assembly: GCA_000469685.2. Lineage (NCBI taxonomy): Eukaryota > Metazoa > Nematoda > Chromadorea > Rhabditida > Trichostrongylidae > Haemonchus > Haemonchus contortus. Next base: position 35 of record LS997565.1, read on the forward strand.
CCTAAGCCTAAGCCTAAGCCTAAGCCTAAGCCTAAGCCTAAGCCTAAGCCTAAGCCTAAGCCTAAGCCTAAGCCTAAGCCTAAGCCTAAGCCTAAGCCTAAGCCTAAGCCTAAGCCTAAGCCTAAGCCTAAGCCTAAGCCTAAGCCTAAGCCTAAGCCTAAGCCTAAGCCTAAGCCTAAGCCTAAGCCTAAGCCTAAGCCTAAGCCTAAGCCTAAGCCTAAGCCTAAGCCTAAGCCTAAGCCTAAGCCTAAGCCTAAGCCTAAGCCTAAGCCTAAGCCTAAGCCTAAGCCTAAGCCTAAGCCTAAGCCTAAGCTAAGCCTAAGCCTAAGCCTAAGCCTAAGCCTAAGCCTAAGCCTAAGCCTAAGCCTAAGCCTAAGCCTAAGCCTAAGCCTAAGCCTAAGCCTAAGCCTAAGCCTAAGCCTAAGCCTAAGCCTAAGCCTAAGCCTAAGCCTAAGCCTAAGCCTAAGCCTAAGCCTAAGCCTAAGCCTAAGCCTAAGCCTAAGCCTAAGCCTAAGCCTAAGCCTAAGCCTAAGCCTAAGCCTAAGCCTAAGCCTAAGCCTAAGCCTAAGCCTAAGCCTAAGCCTAAGCCTAAGCCTAAGCCTAAGCCTAAGCCTAAGCCTAAGCCTAAGCCTAAGCCTAAGCCTAAGCCTAAGCCTAAGCCTAAGCCTAAGCCTAAGCCTAAGCCTAAGCCTAAGCCTAAGCCTAAGCCTAAGCCTAAGCCTAAGCCTAAGCCTAAGCCTAAGCCTAAGCCTAAGCCTAAGCCTAAGCCTAAGCCTAAGCCTAAGCCTAAGCCTAAGCCTAAGCCTAAGCCTAAGCCTAAGCCTAAGCCTAAGCCTAAGCCTAAGCCTAAGCCTAAGCCTAAGCCTAAGCCTAAGCCTAAGCCTAAGCCTAAGCCTAAGCCTAAGCCTAAGCTAAGCCTAAGCCTAAGCCTAAGCCTAAGCCTAAGCCTAAGCCTAAGCCTAAGCCTAAGCCTAAGCCTAAGCCTAAGCCTAAGCCTAAGCCTAAGCCTAAGCCTAAGCCTAAGCCTAAGCCTAAGCCTAAGCCTAAGCCTAAGCCTAAGCCTAAGCCTAAGCCTAAGCCTAAGCCTAAGCCTAAGCCTAAGCCTAAGCCTAAGCCTAAGCCTAAGCCTAAGCCTAAGCCTAACCTAAGCCTAAGCCTAAGCCTAAGCCTAAGCCTAAGCCTAAGCCTAAGCCTAAGCCTAAGCCTAAGCCTAAGCCTAAGCCTAAGCCTAAGCCTAAGCCTAAGCCTAGCCTAAGCCTAAGCCTAAGCCTAAGCCTAAGCCTAAGCCTAAGCCTAAGCCTAAGCCTAAGCCTAAGCCTAAGCCTAAGCCTAAGCCTAAGCCTAAGCCTAAGCCTAAGCCTAAGCCTAAGCCTAAGCCTAAGCCTAAGCCTAAGCCTAAGCCTAAGCCTAAGCCTAAGCCTAAGCCTAAGCCTAAGCCTAAGCCTAAGCCTAAGCCTAAGCCTAAGCCTAAGCCTAAGCCTAAGCCTAAGCCTAAGCCTAAGCCTAAGCCTAAGCCTAAGCCTAAGCCTAAGCCTAAGCCTAAGCCTAAGCCTAAGCCTAAGCCTAAGCCTAAGCCTAAGCCTAAGCCTAAGCCTAAGCCTAAGCCTAAGCCTAAGCCTAAGCCTAAGCCTAAGCCTAAGCCTAAGCCTAAGCCTAAGCCTAAGCCTAAGCCTAAGCCTAAGCCTAAGCCTAAGCCTAAGCCTAAGCCTAAGCCTAAGCCTAAGCCTAAGCCTAAGCCTAAGCCTAAGCCTAAGCCTAAGCCTAAGCCTAAGCCTAAGCCTAAGCCTAAGCCTAAGCCTAAGCCTAAGCCTAAGCCTAAGCCTAAGCCTAAGCCTAAGCCTAAGCCTAAGCCTAAGCCTAAGCCTAAGCCTAAGCCTAAGCCTAAGCCTAAGCCTAAGCCTAAGCCTAAGCCTAAGCCTAAGCCTAAGCCTAAGCCTAAGCCTAAGCCTAAGCCTAAGCCTAAGCCTAAGCCTAAGCCTAAGCCTAAGCCTAAGCCTAAGCCTAAGCCTAAGCCTAAGCCTAAGCCTAAGCCTAAGCCTAAGCCTAAGCCTAAGCCTAAGCCTAAGCCTAAGCCTAAGCCTAAGCCTAAGCCTAAGCCTAAGCCTAAGCCTAAGCCTAAGCCTAAGCCTAAGCCTAAGCCTAAGCCTAAGCCTAAGCCTAAGCCATAAGCCTAAGCCAAGCCTAAGCCTAAGCCATAAGCCTAAGCCTAAGCCTAAGCCTACCTAAAGCCTAAGCCCTAAGCCTAAGCCTAAGCCAGCCTAAGCCTAAGCCTAAGCCTAAGCCTAAGCCTAAGCCCTAAGCCTAAGCCTAAGCCTAAGCCTAAAGCCTAAGCCTAAAGCCTAAAGCCTAAAGCCTAAGCCTAAGGCTAAGCCTGAGCCTAAGCCTACAGCCTAAGCCTAAGCCTAAGCCCTAAGCCTAAGCCTAAGCCTAAGCCTAAGCCTAAGCCTAAGCCTAAGCCTAAGCCTAAGCCTAGCCTAAGCCCAGCCTAAGCCTAAGCCCTAAGCCTAAGCCTAAGCCTAAGCCTAAGCCTAAGCCTAAGCCTAAGCCTAAGCCTAAGCCTAAGCCTAAGCCTAAGCCTAAGCCTAAGCTAAGCCTAAGCCTAAGCCTAAAGCTAGCCTAAGCCTAAGCTAAGCCTTAAGCCTAAGCCTAAGCCTAAGCCTAAGCCCTAAGCCTAACCTAAGCCTAAGCCTAAGCCTAAGCCTAAGCCTTAAGCCTAAGCCTAAGGCCTAAGCCTAAGGCTAAGCCTAAGCCTAACTAAGCCTAAGGCCTAAGCCTAAGCCTAAGCTAGCCTAAGCCTTAAGCCTAAGCCTAGCCTTAAGCCCTTAAGCCTAAGCCTAAGCCTAAGCTAAGCCTAAGCCCCTAAGCCTAAGGGGCTAAGCCTAACCTAAGCCTAAAGCTAAGCCTTAGCCTAAGCCTAAGCTAAGCCTAAGCCTAAGGCCTAAGCCGTAAGCTAAGCCTAAGCCTAAGCTAAGCCTAAGCCTAAGCCTAAGCCTAAGCCTAAGCCTAAGCTAGCCTAAGCTAAGCCTAAGGCCTAAGCCTAAGCCTAAGCCTAAGCCTAAGGCCTAAGCCTAAGCCTAAGCCTAAGCCTAAGCCTAAGCCTTAAGCCTAAGCCTAAGCCTAAGCCTAAGCCTAAGCCTAAGCCTAAGCCTAAGCCTAAGCCTAAGCCTAAGCCTAAGCCTAAGCCTAAGCCTAAGCCTAAGCCTAAGCCTAAGCCTAAGCCTAAGCCTAAGCCTAAGCCTAAGCCTAAGCCTAAGCCTAAGCCTAAGCCTAAGCCTAAGCCTAAGCCTAAGCCTAAGCCTAAGCCTAAGCCTAAGCCTAAGCCTAAGCCTAAGCCTAAGCCTAAGCCTAAGCCTAAGCCTAAGCCTAAGCCTAAGCCTAAGCCTAAGCCTAAGCCTAAGCCTAAGCCTAAGCCTAAGCCTAAGCCTAAGCCTAAGCCTAAGCCTAAGCCTAAAGCCTAAGCCTAAGCCTAAGCCTAAGCCTAAGCCTAAGCCTAAGCCTAAGCCTAAGCCTAAGCCTAAGCCTAAGCCTAAGCCTAAGCCTAAGCCTAAGCCTAAGCCTAAGCCTAAGCCTAAGCCTAAGCCTAAGCCTAAGCCTAAGCCTAAGCCTAAGCCTAAGCCTAAGCCTAAGCCTAAGCCTAAGGCCTAAGCCTAAGCCTAAGCCTAAGCCTAAGCCTAAGCCTAAGCCTAAGCCTAAGCCTAAGCCTAAGCCTAAGCCTAAGCCTAAGCCTAAGCCTAAGCCTAAGCCTAAGCCTAAGCCTAAGCCTAAGCCTAAGCCTAAGCCAGGGCCTAAGCCTAAGCCTAAGCCTAAGCCTAAGCCTAAGCCTAAGCCTAAGCCAGGGCCTAAGCCTAAGCCTAAGCCTAAGCCTAAGCCAGGGCCTAAGCCTAAGCCTAAGCCTAAGCCTAAGCCTAAGCCAGGGCCTAAGCCTAAGCCTAAGCCTAAGCCTAAGCCTAAGCCTAAGCCTAAGCCAGGGCCTAAGCTCAAACCTAAGCCTAAGCCAGGGCCTAAGCCTAAGCCAGGGCCTAAGCTCAAACCTAAGCCTAGGCCAGGGCCTAAGCCTAAGCCTAAGCCAGGGCCTAAGCTCAAACCTAAGCCTAAGCCTAAGCCTAAGCCTAAGCCTAAGCCAGGGCCTAAGCTCAAACCTAAGCCTAAGCCAGGGCCTAAGCCTAAGCCAGGGCCTAAGCTCAAACCTAAGCCTAGGCCAGGGCCTAAGCCTAAGCCTAAGCCAGGGCCTAAGCTCAAACCTAAGCCTAAGCCTAAGCCTAAGCCTAAGCCTAAGCCAGGGCCTAAGCTCAAACCTAAGCCTAAGCCAGGGCCTAAGCTCAAACCTAAGCCTAAGCCAGGGCCTAAGCCCAAACCTAAGCCTAAGCCAGGGCCTAAGCTCAAACCCAAGCCAGGGCCTAAGCTTAAACCTTAGCCGGCACCGCGAGACACTACGCGCTCCCCTGAAGACGCAGACAGCTCAGCAATCGATGGCCGGCCAACCGGCTGCTGCTCCCATGGCGCGAGGTGATGAATGGATGAAGAAAAAGGACAGGAGAAAGGGCTGGAGGAGGGGCAGGAGGGTGCAGGAAAGGGTAAGAGGCTCTCAAAGGGACCGAGGACTCTATGAGGTCTGCGCAGACGAGCAAGGAGCCCTGAAAAAACCCGGCCATGGTTGAACCCTAACAAGACGGACACTGGAAAAAAAAGAGTTATGACCACTACAGGAGACCGATGGAAACAGGATGGGATCTGAGCCCCGAGGCCTAGAATCTCTGAAGCCCTGAAGACTCAAACCCGAAGCCTTGATGCCCTGGAACCCCGAAGCTTAAGCTTCGAAGCCTAACTATCCGACAGGAACTGTTATTCAGCTAAGCTCAGACTAAGGCTTACCAAGAACCACTTAATTCTTCGAACAATAAAAACAAGAAACCGATCAATATGAAAAACAACAAACGCAAATAATAGAAAAAACAAAAAACAAGTGAAACAAGTTGCGGAAGAGGCATTCGGTTCCACGCACTTGTCTGCGCCTTCTCTTTAAGACATTATCTCAATAACCGGTTATTATCCCATTTAACGCATTCGGGTGACGTTGGCTTCCTCTCTACCACCCCGGTGCTGTTCCATTTTCACTCCTAGGTTGGAACTCCATTTTCTTGACCCAAAACCGTTGGGAATACTATACACACTAACAAAGCCTGACGCATTGAGAGCAAAGGTATCAGCACTAGCGTGCGCACGTCGATGCAAAGAATTGATCAGTTGGAAAAGAAACATTTCTGTTCAAACTCCTTCCCATCACAAGTTTGGTCGAATGGAGCAGATGAAAAAGACAAACACCTAGTCCGGAGAGGCAACAAAGCATAGGACGACAAACTTGATCTTAGGTCAGTGAATAGGCTAGTCACCTCAACATTCCTGACGAGAACCTTTTTGTAGCCACATGGAAGTACGAATCTCGTTCTCTTGTTTGATCCGAAACCGATGGTGGGCATAGCGCACATTCCTCGGAAGCGCCGACAAACGCGGTTAACAATACCCTTTGGCTTACGCCAGTTAGGCTTCAGTCAGTGATACCTAAAAGACTCAGTATGAAAACAGAACAGAAAAGTTTGCGCTGACGAAATGATGACTTTGAAAATGATAACATAATCGCGACAAACCTCTCAGACTCATGTCTCTTGAATTTCGTCACCTTCTTCTTTACAATTTTCACCTTAGTACCAGAAACGGTCACCTCAAACTTTGCCGACACCAAACCGGAGGATTCGTAGAACAAAACTACGCATTCGGAAGAAAGGGGAAAAATGGCGAAATAAAAAGATGAATACACCTTAGGCCTGGAAATACAAAACGGTTCCCATTTCGCTTCTGAAGCTCTGATGGCCTGAGTATTCGACCTATAACGATGCTGCCCGACGCTCGATACCGCCGAAACGGTTGATTGGGTGGTCAAATTGATCACAACCGTCCCATCCATTATTTGACCAACCAACCAACCACTTTGTTAGCTATTTTTGTACAATTTTCTACCACCTACTGAGCTTTCTAATGCCTCCTCTACTCTTACTATCAAGATTTATTAGGACAAAAGATAGTGCAGTGGCTATAATGTCGCCGGTTCCCACCAAAATGTTTTCTGACAACGAGATCGCGATCCCTAATGACTGAACCTCCTGTCGGACCATCGGACAACTTCTATCAGATTTCGTTTTTATAAAACCTGGTACCAAGATGATAATAGATCATAATAATATTATAGGTGATGCCATGCCAAGACTCATTGAGAGCCGAACATGGTTACTTATTGAACAACTCTATCCTTCACTCCCAATCAAATTCCCAATAAAACGATAATGTGAAAATCAGTACTACATACGGATTTGATATATTTATTCGAATTTAGTCACTACACAGATCGTGTATTCCAATGCTACTGACCGCTTCGAAAACTTTCTCATAATACGCAACCTCGTTGCAGTTATCCAAGAGGGGTGTGGTGCGATTCACGCGCCAATATAATGAGGTCATCGGACAAAACGCGCTAAAACATCATTCCTACCATCATAACGGAAGTTACAAGAACTTATAAGTAGAATAAGTAAAGAAATGACCAACTATGCACGTTTACAGATGGATTGCGTTTACTAGGATCGAAAAAATTAAAGTTATTCTTATTTTGAACGTTTGACTAGTAAATTGTCGACCTATGAGGTGAATTCTCAGTCTCGAAGGGGCTGAAGCCGTGGACTACTGCGAATTTATTTGGTCCAGCTCAACAGAAAGGTACTGAAACCATGCTACGTGCCGATGACCTCATTATGTTGGCGCGTGAATCGCGCGCCCCCCATCCAGAGGGTATATCATTAATTGCACGAGCAAGGAAGGGCGGAGGTTGTGTAGTCACAAGTAGCGCCGCACTGTCACGCACGCATGGTCACAGGTTCGAGATCCAGATCGCGATATCCACCTAGGCCCCCACCAAGCTTTTCATCCCTTCGAAGTCGGTTGATAGGCAGCCTCCTCTGGGAGGATGAAAGCGCTAAAGTGTGCATCGGCTGGCCATTACTAGTACGTGTACAAGTCACATACGCTCAACTCGTCACTGCGATTCTGCATAGAAGTCGAATGTGGGGGCGCAACCCTAAGACGGGATTAATTATCGTTAAAAATTTTTACTTTTCAATTTACAAGTTATTACCCATTTAAGTACATGTTTTGTGAGATACACATTTTTGCAATTTTCAAATCAAATACATCGTGAGTTGTCTTTGAGAAGGTAAGAGCGAGCGAGGCTTAGGCAGTGTGAAGGACAATCACCACAGTGCCCGGGACCAAAAGTACGGGTTGCAGGCCAACGTTTTGCCCACAACTCACCAACCTTGTGAGTCAAATGTTCTTAGGTACATAAATATCATCTCGCCACAGCCCTTTTTGTTTCTTGTCCAACACGACTCTCGTTACAGGTTGTTTCTTTTTTAATGTATAACAAACGCACGTACATTGTCGACAGCAACAACGCACAACACTTGAATAATAAAAGTTTATTAGGGTATACAAGTGCATCATAATAACAAAAAAAAGTTGCTTAGAAAAAATTTTCTCCACCTACAAACTACATTATGGATTAGAAAAAAGCATTCAAAGAAGCCTGTAGATGAAAATTGCAAACACTTTTATTTTTCACATAAGGCTTGTGAAAACAATTAGCAGAGAACTATTTGAGAATGGTCCCATAGAAAGCTTTCCTCGTTTTCAATCTTCATGCCTCTGCGAAGGCAGGTAATAGTGATTATTCGAAACACTGGTGAACGCTCTGGCTAGACTCAGTTGAGTTAAAAAGCTCACTGATGAAATAAATCAAATCATTAGAATACATCAGCATGAACTAAAGCGGGAAGAGAATCTTGGAAACAATATTTAACAATGATATCACTCACAAACTAGAAAACAACACGCTGAACACCAGAGCCGGAATAACAACATTTAAGCACTATCACTCACCTCATTCACTTTACTGCGGTTTCATTTCTTGGCCAATTCTGTACGATTGCACCTGGAATCATTTGTGTCAGAATTATTCTCAAAAACAGCAATCTGCACTGCCTCAGATGCCAACACCATGGTCGCATCACCATGCTGATCTCCCCTGCTCATGCCAAACTGCTGCAGTATTCCAAATCAAAAGCACGACAAATACTCGCCTTATGCCAATCCATTTTTGCGCGAATTACCGGCAGTTGTCTTCGAAGTGCTTTAAATGTGTTGTCCGACATAGATGCGTAATTCTCCTGCACAGCTTGCTGAATAAACACGAATTTCCATACGGAAATAAAGTCATCACATGTTTTTTCCCACCGAAACAATATCAACTCTTAGGAACACTTTAAATCATTTCTCATCTCATAACGCAAAGCACATCCACAAGAGAATTGATCAATTCTGGAAAACACAGACATCGTTTACCTCGACCCATGTGAGACACCCAAAAAACAAGTACCTTCGAAGACGGACATGTCTTCTTCACATAGCAAACAAACGATTTTTAATCAACATCAAATTGGTAACTAGTCCCAGTTCCAGTAGGCACAGTTCTTCCAACTTTCATACAAGTGAAAAACCTCATGGAAAACCCGTTGTATTTAACTCTTAACCTTTCAATGTGATTTCTTGGAAGAACGCCTTACTAGTTTCATTATGTTGCTCAAGAGATCCATCCAGCACACATGGTAAAACAAGTTATGCACAGGGTGCACTATATGGTGGAACCTTCCGTCCACAAACTCCTAACGGGTATGTGAACAAGAGAAATAGAATTAAAAATAGGCGAAAAATAGAAGAAAAGACTCTCAAGGGCAAGATGTCAGAAACATAAGTGATCAGAAGCATTGGTAATGAAAACCGGATGAGCAGCAACCGAGCCAAGGCATCAGACGAGCATAGTTCGGCATTTCCAAAATATAACTGGGATTACACTGGGAAAACCAGCAAATAGCTGGCTCAGAGGAAACGATAGGGTGCTAAGTGGGTTGGGGGGGACCACGCGTCGCGGCAGGCGGCGCGGCACCCTGCCGAAACGGTGTTTAGGGACGTTTCGTAGTTTTTTAGGTTGTAACTGTGCATTTTTCACCTAATTTTAGGAAGGGGGAGGGGGCTTCGGGGTGGGTGAGCCAATTGGACGTCCAACTTTTATCTCATCTCAGCTTTTTACACGAGACAACCACCTCACTCACCCCCGGAGCCCCTCCCCTTATTAAAAAATAGGTTTTATCGGCTCAGAAGAAGTGTATCCATAATATACGAGCATATTGTTTGTTCTGAATCACAAAACACATCAGTACAACCTTACCACTCCTTCCCGGGCTCAGGCCCACTACTGTCTTGCTGGAGAGCGCAGGGAGCCGCGCCGCAGCCGCGCCGCGTGGTCCCCCCCAACCCACTTAGCGGGAGGCGGTCGTTTGGCGCGGCCCCTCGCACCCACCTTGCCATTGGGGCGCATGGACTCGTTAATTGCCTCTTTGGCGCCGCCCATTCGACTCGGTTTGTGAGCTGGGCAACTCGTCCAGCTGATTCATCCTCCTGACAATGCTAATCAGCCTACCCACTGCACATCCAGCTGATAGATGCCCGATCGATAACGCCGCCATGATTAGACGCCGACTTGACCTACCTGTATCCTGTCTATTTCTACCACAAACTTGGCTATTTTTTCGCCCTTTTTTTGCTTCTCGAGATTTTTGAACCCTTTTTCAAGTGAATACTGCTAAGTTACAATGGAGTGGAAGTATCATGGTCGTTCTGGAGCCTGATACTTACCACTTTAAAGTAATTTGCGGTACATATGTTTGCTGAACAGACAGTGTGGTGAGTGTCTTATCGTTTTTTTTTTTGAAATCATTTGTTTGACATAATACTTATTTCTATCGTTAACTTCACTGCAATGCAGATTATGATTTATTTCTTCTTTCTTCACAACATTTGTTATGTTAAATTTATTCTAAGGGTCCCGATTATAGCATAGCATTGCTAGCACTAAGTTTACTATGAGGTGTAATTGTTCCTTATTTCTTTGCTTTGTAAGTGGTAAGTGCAGCGATAGAGCCCTACTAGAAGCACTACAATAAGCAGAAGAGAATTCTTTTCATTTCTTGCTATTAGATTACGACCGCTTCCCAACAAGATCTGTAACTCGATGAAGGATCCTCTTTGGTCGATATCATTGACAAAAGTTAAACAGCCGCCAGTAATTTTAAATTCCCGACTAATGATATCTTTGGGAAGAACAGGGTCCCTTGATAACGACATGTGATAATGGTGTTACCATCACTCGGAACATTTGTGAGTACCGCCCAAGGCATTGTTGCCTAACAGTTGAGTCTTTATAGGGTATTCACTTTCAAAAAAGAGAGCAAAAGATCGAGACTTCCAAAATAGAGCAGCACCGACTTACATTGAATACCATTTGCTTTGCTCTGTAAGTCCTGTGTCAAACTTTGGGTACAGAAAAATATTATTTGTTTCAAAAGAGGAGTGAAGAGTTAGCCCATTACTAAAACTTCGTCAAAGGAGGGGGTATTGTAAATGTATGCCGAGATATGTATCCGGAAAGACCGATTATTTGGCAATAAAGTAAATGATGGTAATAAATATTATGATAAGCAAATGTTTTTCAAAGAAGAAATAATGAAACACTTACCACACAATATATGTACCTGCAAATTACTTTAAAGTGGTAAGTATTAGGCTCCAAAACGACCATGATACTTCCACTCCATCGTAACTTAGCAGTATTCACTTGAAAAAGGGTTCAAAAATCTCGAGAAGCAAAAAAAGGGCGAAAAAATAGCCAACTTTGCGGCAGAAATAGTCAGGATACAGGTAGGTCAAGTCGGCGTCTAGTCATAGCGGCGTTATCGATCGGGCATCTATCAGCTGATGGGCAGTGGGTAGGCTGATTAGCATTGTCAGGAGGTTGAATCAGCTGGACGAGTTGCCCAGCTCACAAACCGAGTCGAATGGGCGGCGCCAAAGAGACAATTAACGAGCCCATGCGCCCCAATGGCAAGGTGGGTGCGAGGGGCCGCGCCAAACGACATACACCCCACTTAGCACCAACGATAGAGGGGAAAAACATCTTCAGTGTCCACCTAATTAGCCGCAGCTCTAACCTTATCTTATATTTGAGGGAAAATATATCAAGCATAACTGATTATGAATTGGGTGATTTTCTCCTGAAAACCCCATTGTCCATGTTATCTCGATAGGAACGTAAAAAAATAACTACATATATAGAAAAAAGAACGAGAAATAACAACGATCATAGATGAAGTGAATACCTGATATTTTCCCTCCTCGTCTTTTATGGCCTGGATTATTTCTTTTGCCGTCTTCTCAACATCGCTCTGAAAATAATCTGATAATTCCAGTCGAAAGATCAAAAGAGAACTCAATGCTCACACTTATTTGTATCTTTACATTGCATTCTTTCTCAGAGAACAGCTGCACGTTGCCGTCTTCATAATAATGTACCTGACACAAATAAAACTTCATTCCCCTTGGAACCGCTATCAGCAAAACTACTCTATCTTCCTCTTTACCTGCACTTTGATTTTGCCCACAAGTTCCTGACTGCCTGACTTCCCTTCACCGACTGGCACTTTCCACTCGGATCGCCAGCGACCGTTACTAAAAAAACAAACATCGAATACTGTCTGCAAGACAGTGCAATAAAGCAAATGAAAATAATTAGAATAAGAATAATGTTAATAATGATACCAAAAATTCTTCGGCTGGAACTGATGTGACTCTATGCATAATGTGAAATTTCCATGACGAACGAACACGCATCCTACACCAGATTTTGAGTAATGTTCCTCTATATATGCATCTAATTCCTAAGATAAATGGGTGTGAGCAGCAACTAGAATTGGAAAGAACCACTGAACAGCTTGGTACCTTTTGCAGAGCTACACGCCACGATTCTAAAGCGCTCGATTCTGCTGGATACGGCTGGATGTCACTGGCCTCCTTCCGAAGATGATCATACTTGAAGGATTTCTTCGACGCATCATCCACGTAGCGACCTCCTCCAATATCGTTGAATGGCGTCACCAGTGTCTAAGCGACATTTTTTGAAAGTGTAAGCAATACTTGATCAACTTCTTTTCCGAATCCTCGATGAATAATCATTAGAACAATACGTTTCCATTTTTTACTGCACCCTTTTCCATACAAATAGTTACAAGTTAGATTGGACAATGACAACAAATGAACACCGAGTTCTATGGTGAGAAAACATGCACTAGGGAATCGACCGCCTTGTGCAGCAGCATTCATGGTGAAAAGACAAGATCTGTCATAGATGAGTTTAAGTTTGAACAGTTCCCCTTCAAATTCCACACTATCACAGACCATTCCCCGAAGAATGTTCGACCTCTAGACCTGACCTCTACGAAGAATGCGCGGTTCAATCCTTACTGACCCAGCACATACTATAATATTGCCATCTTTGGCAATATTACTCGCTCCACTTGTCTGAAGAACTGCTTTTGCTCCACTTGTTCTCTTTTCAAAGCATTCAAGAGCGATTTAAAACACGATGCTCAGACTGGAACCTCCTAATTGTGCTATTGATTTCGGTGATAAACACAGTATTAGGCGGGGTGAATTTTCCGGTGCTCCTGCTTTGCTAAAGTGGGTTATTAATGCGCCTTGAGAACGTCTTTCTCATGCTGTCGTACATGCAATTTTGAAAAAACAGTAATCACTAATAACAATCAATATTCACGATCGTGTAGAGATGTTCAGGAAAAGTTACGGAACATGATTAATTGGTGCGTCGCACGAAGAATTCCTTCAGCCGGTGCTGTGCCTCATATTTTTTGCACAGTGCTACTCCATAACCTCTTTTAACGAGGCGCGTGACTAAATGATAAACCCTTGGACTTGGAAAGAATGCAGTCAATTGCAAACAGCTATGTAAATCTAACTCGGACTGTGTCGTCCATCCGCTGACTCCAGGAAAAGATTAAGCAAAACTGATTCGAGGAAGATTTTTCCAGTTTAGCTATTCCAAAAAATATTCACACAACGAAAGCAGAACACTGCGGCCGTTTATACCACTAGCCCGAATACCAGATGTCAGACTGCCATACGATCCGACAGCTTACAAAGGTGGCGTTGCAATGATATATTTATCTTCAAAAAAGCACAACAATACGACAAATCAAAAATAGTAAGTACCTGTTTTTCAACCCCTTCAAGTTTCACCGGAGCGAATTGGCTTTCGTTGTATTTCGTGATAGCCTGTGCGCATCCTTCTTTCAGCAACTGGTCGTTGTTCAGTAACATACGAACAGCATTGAAAACCTCAAACAACCTCGACTCAAAACACATCCACCTAAACCAGGATCCGTGACACTCAAAAAAAGCAACATACCTCATTGAATTCACCTGGTGGAGCGTGTTGCAAAAAATCGGAAACAATTCGCACTTTCTCACTATCTGGTATTGCCGCCTCGGAAGTCATTCCCTGTTATGAATAAATAACCCCACTCAGAAAGTGCTATGATTTATAACTTGTGAAAACGTCCGAAACGGTTCCCTAGTAAGTAATAGAACCCTGACTTAATACAAAGGGAGTGCACGAACAGTTATACGGAACCATGAGCAGTTTGCGATTTCAGTAAGCACTCAACAACGCGACTAATCGTATTAGTTTGGGGAGTGGTCGATGTCGCAACCGGCCCGTTGGGGCTCCACTACAACAGAGACCCGATCGATCAGGCTGCACATTTTGTATTGACACCGTACTCGTCGTCTGCAGAAACGCGTAATTCGAAAAGCTTCCTTTGAACAACCTAAATTTATTCCAGGACGTTGCGTATGTGTAAGCTTACGTCTCTTACGCAATATGCTAGCAGAGAATACCACATCTTCATGCTAATCTAGCCACATTTTACAACCCGAGATTTCCCGACAAAGCAAACCGCTGATTTCGGCGAGTTCCTTCGTATCGCACAGAGCTTGTGACAAAAGATGCAAATGTGATTCGTTATTAATTATAATATTGGGTTGTTTGGAAAGAAATGCGCGTTTTAGCTTCAAAAATTCTCTATTATAAAGACGGAACTGAACAAGATCAATTCAAAAGAGAATCTCCATCACTATCAGTGACTTGTTGCCAATGTTTACGCAAAGAATGGATTCTTCTTCTGAAGAACTCGACCGGCTGCTACTCAAAGTAGTTGAACACCCAGAGTTGGACGTTATCGCGGTTTTTGAACTTCTTCTCGGCCAGGGAGTGCTGCATCGACCGGAGCAGATGGTAGTCGGATGGTGCCAGGTCTGGGCTGTAAGGCGGATAAGGCAAGACTTCCCAGCCCCTGTTCCTCAATTTTTTCCAAAATGATTTTCGCGATCCATACCCGCGACCCGACCCGTGACGCGACGGTGCGATACCCATTTTCCGCACCTGTTCGGCTTGCCAATTGACAGCACATATTCATGGATGGTAAAATTCAAGCAGCCAAAATGTGTTGCCAGTTCGCGAGTGGTTTGGCGTGGATCCTATTCAGTGACGGACTTTAACACTCGTTTATCGACTACTTGAGGGAGACTTCCATGTTATTCGTCCTCTAACCTCTCATTACCGTTTTTGAAACGCTGGAACTATTGTCGACACTGACTTTCTGACAAGGCTTCTTCGCCAATTACCTCGTATGATGAGTTTCAGCAGCTGATTTGAAAATAAAGTAGAAATAATTAAAAATACATCAAAAGATGCGCAATAAAAATCTCTTCTTATCATACAAGACTGTTTTGAAAAATCATGTATAGTAGGAGAGAAATAAATGGAGAAATTCAACGCGCATTCCTTTCAACAACCTGGTATTAGCGAGATTTTTTAACAAGCCAATCAAGTATCCCAATCAGCATCGATCCAAGTTCCATGACCGTAGCAGATATCGACCAAGAGCATGAGCAGTAACTAACAATAAGAACGATAAGTCGCCAATGAGATCCATGGAAGTGACAGAGCCCTAGACCAACGAACAATAGGAAATTTGGACAAATCCTTCATAACAGTACTCATTCTGCCAATTTTAATGCCCAGTTGTTTTAGATATCAATAATTTGCACCCTGCACGCTTTAAGCGCAAGTGTGGCCTTTATGACATGCTGTGGGTGGTCGAGGTTCCTCCTACTAATCTTAAGAGAAGGCTGGTTCAAAGTCGTTTGTATGACCGTCTATGCATAACCCCCCCCCCCCCCATTGTGGCATCTGTCCCAATGGGCGAGAGGGGGACTACATGGCGTCTGGGGTGATCTATTTGATCACTTGTGAGGCATGCGGGGACGAATACATAGGTGAGACCGGGCGGCCTTTAATATGTAGGATCCAGGAACACCTAGCTGGTCTGAAGAAATCGAGGCCTGAAACTCCTCTCGGAGACCATCGTAGGCAACGCCACGGAGGGGTAGAGTTTGAAGTCTCAGTCAGGATTTTGGTGCGGGAGCCCACGACCTCCGCGCGCAAAGCTTCGGAAGCTTTTTGGATCCGCGCAAAAGACCGCAAAATTAACCGGAAAGACGAATGTCTGGCCATAACAGGTGAACTCGCCCCGTTCGTCGACCTGTGTCCGCTACAATTGCCACCAGCATCAAGTCGGGGCTGAGGCCATCCGGGACCCACCCACTGCAAAAACGTTTAAATAGGCAGTTTAATGGGTGGTCCACACGTTGTCTCTTCTATTTCTAAGATGGCTTCCCTTGTTGTGGTGTACGAGACCTATTTAGATATGTGTAGGTTATTCTTGAGCTAACTGAAGTCCGAAAACGGTGCATGACTTGGATGAATCTCGAATTCTTTTTGGCTTCCAGGTCCTGACGAAGGCGATAACGCCGAAACGTTGACTGAATAAAGAGCTGTACCATCTTGGCCAAGGCTATATCACACCTTCATACCGAAACATTAAGCAAGAATCCAAGATTATTAGCGGTTGGATAAGTTTTGCCGAGAATGATATCGAAGCGAAGAGAAACAGTGATTTTTCATCGAGTCACGAACTTCGCTGGAAGGCGGTCGTAACCTAATAGCAAGAAATGTACCAATTTTCATCTCCTCAAAAATTAGTACTTTTAGTCGGTTCCTATCACCGCACTTCCCCTCTTGTCGAATGGAACATATCAAAGAGTCGAAGCTAGATCGTAAATAACAAATGTGTTAGGGTTTAGTTGCAGAGCGGATCTTGTTTTCTAACAAGGAAGGTCTTTCAGGGCGTGGGACGCTTTTTGAAAATGGTTTTTTGCATGGTATAGGGGCATGAGCACTGAGTATAAAACTATGGTTCATTTCCGCTAAATGGCCTTCTGAATGCCAAAAAAGGAGTGGAAATGTTTTTGTCGGAAATCGCCGTTTTATCCCACTCAGCGTCGTTTGTTTCATTCATGGCGCCGACTGTCCGTACGGTAGAAGGCGCCAGTTGACTGCGCATTGAAAATAACGTGAAAGGTAGCCAAAAAAGGGGGCCACATGTTGAAAAGTGCGGGGAAGTTTCATATAGGCTCTCCACGGTTAAGCTGCCAGCAGCGTCGGATGGTGTGGTGGGTAGCGATGTGGACTTCGAGGAACGACGACTAGGATGGGTTGGTGGTTCGGAATCTCCGGGCTTTTTCGCTTTTGCATTCTATGCTGCCACCTCCAGATTGGCTCCATATTGCACCAGGGTCAAAGCAAGTGCCTGACTGGTCATGGTCGTGACCAGGACCACCCAGGCACATAACCTCTACAAGCCGTTAGAATTTCTTGTGTGACGCCCTTTCAGTGATCAGTGAAGGAGCTTCCCGGCTCAACACTCCCAGTCCTCCTTTCCTACCCCCCCCCCCCTCCTCAACTTCCTCACGTAGTTTGTCGAAATAGAACAACAATCAAACCATCACTGTCCATACAATTCTTTGAATGGTATGGACAGTGATGGTTTGATTGTTGTTCTATTTCGACGGAATTCCTTCAAAACTGATGGAAGGCTCATCTAATTCCGATGATTTCACCGTTTTTTACCCTAGCGTTGATCAGTCACTCACCTTCTGTAGTCACCTCGACTTCAGCGATGTCCTTCTTGTTCGTGTCTTACCAGCCCTTCACACGGACGCGAAGTTAGGGGTTCGTAGGTTGGGAACGGGTATCGCCGAAACCCTTCATCTGGTATTCATCTAGTGATCCGGCGCTAGAATGATTTCCTTCAGGGCTGACAGCTTTTCATATCAAGCCTAATGCTCATGGATGCTTCAGCAAGAAGATGAATTGAAAGAGAGTCTGATTGGTTCTCCCACAGGAGTCCGCAGTGGACTCCCAGAGGAAGGTCGGAATCGGGAATCCTGTTGTCTTTGCATTGACGAACGAGGTCGAGGACAGCTTCCATCAAATAGGAACCATATTATAGGGTTCGGACCCCCCCCCCATTACAACACTTATTAAGTGTGAATTTAAGAGGCACCTTTATACTCCTGGGAGTGTGAAGCCTGGAAGCCCTTCCACTAATAGCGCTCCACACAACAAATTCTGACGGTTTGTGGAGGTGAGCCTGGCTGGTCCTGGGCACGACCATGACCAGTCAGGCACTTGCTTTGGCCCTGGTGCAATATGGAGCCAATCTGGAGGTGGCAGCATAAAATGCAAAAACGGCAAAGCCCGGAGTTTCCGAACCATCAACCCATCCCAGCCGTCCTTCCTCGAAGTCCACATCGCTATCCACCACACCATCCGACGCTGCTGGCAGCTTAACCGTGGAGAGCCTATATGAAACTTCCCCGCACTTTTCAACATGTGGCCCCCTTTTTTGACTACCCTTCACGCTATTTTCGATGCGCAGTCAACTGGCGCATTCTACTGTGCGGACAGCCGACGCCATGAATGAAACAAATGACGTTGAGTGGGTTAAAACGGCGATTTCTGACAAAATAGTTTTCAGTCGTTTTTTGGCATTCAGAAGGCCATTTAGCGGAAATGAACCATAGTTTTATACTCAGTGCTCATGCCCCTATACCATGCAAAAAACCATTTTCAAAAAGCGTCCCACACCCTGAAAGACCTTCCTTGTAAGACCGTTTCCACAGCGTTTCTATCCTGCCAATTCTACTCTTGATAGGAGTACAGGCGGCAGGATAGGAACACTCACAGTGAGTGGCAGGTTCGGACTCCGCTCCCTGTGAGAGGAGTCGAATATCGCTACTCACGATAAGTGGTCACATCCCGCCGCCTATACTCCCTCTAAATTTAGTCCACGAGGACAGGAGTTATGAATTTTCGGTCGGACACACACACAAACACACAGACATTAGCGCATTATATATAGTAGGATTTTGCCTAGGACGGGACTCGGAAGGATGTGCACATTCGTGTGATTCGAACGGCGCGCGGCAGATTCCGCGGCGAAGTTCGTTGTGATTCAAACGACTCTTGCGCCTGTTATTCGGGCACAAACTTGAAGTAGAGTAGAATAGTAGGGTCGGCTGATACCACGAATCTACTCTACTTCAAATTTTAATCCTACTAATAGGAGCTGAAGTCGTCAAAATCGCTATAAATTACGCCGCGCAATTTGCCGCGCGCAGTTCGAATCGCACCATCCTCTTCAGGCCATGAATTCTACTGTAAACCAGCTGTTCACCCATAAACCTTTCACAGCCCTCTTAACAAGAGCACCTCAGTCAAGTGAATTTTGAAAATAGAAATGAAACTACACAAAAACTAGATACGTGAGTTCAGTTGAAATCATGACACTTTACTGACTTCTTCACGTCTAAAAAGTTCAACACTTTGTCCAGAGTCCAACCAGAGTCGTATGCGTGATTGAAGGGCCTAGTTCCCCCCAACAGCTGGCCACTTTCACCTAAAAACTTCCCCTCGTAAGCTGAATGGTCAGTGATATGATTTGGAAATATGACTCTGCATACAGCACTCTGAATTCATTGCAAAGCTCTGGTTCAAAAAAAAGCATTCCCTGCACACTACCATTTACTCTTAACACAATTTACAATCTCCGCACCAACTCATATCATTACATACCACATGTTCAATTTCTATTATATAATACCTGGCCTTTGATGTGTTTGCATCAGACATACTGTAGTTCAGGATATAGAATCATGTTCACAAATTCGCTTTACTCTGCATTAACGACATTGTACTCAATTATGAATAGAACAAATTGGCTGAACACGGCGGGAAAGAATGAACCAAGTTTGGGTAGATGTGCATGTAGGCGTAGGCATGTGGGCGACAACCATGAAGTATCGAAAATGAAGAATGGCCAAGTTTCTAGCCGCATACTGCTCGAGCGCCGTTTGTTCTGAAATTGGGACAAATTTCGGGAATTCTTCGTAACTTGGTGGGAGGATCATCAAATTTCATCGATGAGTCGATCCAAAAATTTTGATTATCTCAATCATGGAGAGAATCCGTTCTCATTCTAGTTTGAAATCCTGCCATCGATTTTGAGAGTAGTTTGGTGTGAATCAAGATGGGGAATAATTGCGCGACTTGCTACTAGATTATCGAAGATTATCCGAACGCGGTCCGTGATTTCAGGATACTTACTATCGTCAACGACACTACGCTTGATTGCAAGAATGCTATTGACGATGGGCAATTCAACCGTTCCAGGTCTAGCTGAGTTCAGTTACAATGCTACAGGTGGAATTTCGTATATCGCCATCTCAACCAACTCAGCCCTTAACGTGTAAAAGGCCCGGCACTCATCAAAGTACTACTGCTAACGTCAACACACCTGAAGCTCTACTTCTTGCCAAATCGAATCAGTGGTGATGCATTAGGCGAACGCCCGAACCTGAAATAGGATTCACTAAATAGAGATGAGTTCAAAATTGTCATTCCGAAACAGTCCGCTATAAATGGGTGTTAGATGGAGGTGGACCACGGCATCGGTGACTTCACTTTACTTAATGTAAGCCTAAAGAGTATACTGGCCGAAGCAAATGAGGCCAGTAGAGGAATCGGATTAGCCCTATCAAAATCATTAAAATCAAAATGCTTCGAACAATGCCTTCAGCCGCAAAGCCAAACCAGTTTGTTGGAAGTGTCATCCTCATTAACTATCTCAGTGGATCGTCCGGCTAACGCCTCTTCTTATGACAAAGCACCCCGCCATTTTTGGAACAAATGATTCACGGAACATGAAATCCGACACAGGTACTTAAACTTTGATGCGGGACCCTAAAGGAGGAGAGTTTGGCATAAAAAGTGCTGTGCAAGTGGTTTTCAGTACGTGCTGATGCTTGGGCGTATGATTAGAAATCTAAATCTGTTGCTTTTCATCTTAAAATAATTACCCATGCAAGATTTAACTGATTGTCAGGCAGCCGAACCCACGAAGAGTGCTCACCAAAGTTGTCAAGTAATAATAATACCATTATCAGGCGTGTTTTCGATGGACCTTTTTTTCGGGTCTATCACTAGGGAATCCTACTATATATGCATTTAAAGTGGGTTACTTATTGTTTTACGAGACCTTTCTAGATATCTATAGGTCAAACTTGAACTAATCTGAGGTCTAAAGTCGCTTGACCAGGATGATTCCCAAATATTTTTTTGGCTTCCAGGCTCTGCAGAAGGCGACTTGCCGAAACGTCAGCCAAATAAACGTTGTATCATCTCGGCCAAGGCTTTAAAGAAGAACACTTACAATCCTACAATATGTAATTCGTTAAGGGTGTGTGTGAGTGTGTGTGTATCGATGTGGGTAGTTGACCGGGAATCCATAACCCCTGTTTCCTTGGACTGAGAGTGTTGAAACTTGTTAGGAGTACAGGAGGCAGGATGGGAACACTGATAATAGGTGATAGGAAGTGATAACAATTGAAAGGAGCTGATAAGGGGCCTTAGATTGGAGCTATCCTACTATATATAACGCGCTAAGTGTGTCTGTTGGTTTGTCTGTGTGTGTGTGTGTTTGACCGGAAATTCATAACACCGGTTCCCGTCGACCTAGAGAGTTCAAATTTGGTAGGTGTAAGGGGGGCAGGATGGGAACACTAATGGTGGGTGGTAGTGCCGGACTCCGCCCACAAGGGGCGGGGTTTGTGCGAAATAATTGTCTGGGCAAAATTCATAACTTCTGTCCCCGTGGACCTAAAGCGCTCAAACTTGGTAAGTGTAAGGGGGGCAGGATGGGAACACTAATGGTGGGTGGTAGGACCGGACTCCGCCTACAAGGGGCGGGGTTTGTGTGAAAACTTAAACTTGGTCCTAGAGCGTTCAAATTTGGTAGGAGTACAGGCGGCAGAGTGGAAACTCTTATGATGGGTGGCAGGACCGGACTCCGCCCACAAGGGGCGGGGTTTGTGCGAAATAAGTGTTTGAGCGGAAATTCATGACTCCGGTTCCCGTCGACCTAGAGAGTTCAAATTTGGTAGGCGTAAGGGGGGCAGGATGGGAACACTAATGGTGGGTGGTAGTGCCGGACTCCGCCCGCAAGGGGCGGGGTTTGTGCGAAATAAATGTCTGGGCAAAAATTCATAACTTCTGTCCCCGTGGACCTAAAGCGCTCAAACTTGGTAAGTGTAAGGGGGGCAGGATGGGAACACTAATAGTGGGTGGTAGGACCGGACTCCGCCTACAAGGGGCGGGGTTTGTGCGAAAACTTAAACTTGGACCTAGAGCGTTCAAATTTGGTAGGAGTACAGGCGGCAGGGTGGAAACACTTATGATGGGTGGCAGGACCGGACTCCGCCCACAAGGGGCGGGGTTTGTACGAAAAACTTAAACTTGGACCTAGAGCGTTCATGTTTGGTAGGAGTACAGGCGGCAGGGTGGAAACACTTATGGTGGGTGGCAGGACCGGACTCTGCGGACAATGGGGGGGGGGGGGTTGAGCGGAAAATCATAACTCCTCAAGGGTGCAGGGCTTACAGAGATGTGTCAAAATGGACTTAGAGCGGTGAAACTTAGTAGGAATACAGGAGGCAGGATAGGAACACTGATGATAGGTTGCAAGACCAAACTCCGCCCCAGAGGACTGGGCGTGATAAATACTGTTAGTTCGGACCCAGACCATTGAAGCATAAAGGCACAAGGAGTTGGCTGGGAACATTGGTGGTAGCTAACATAGTAGACTCAGCCGCGATGAAGTGTATGAATTTTTTTTCTCTAAATAATCGCCTTTGTGATATAATGCGATGTTCTATTCGGACACAGCAAAGATGGCTTACAGAAAAAATCGCTCACAATTTGAAGCTAATACTGAGGGTGTACAGCTTTCAAAGAAAAAGTAGAATCCGAAGTGTTATTTGCGCATAGCAAATTTCTCAGAGGACGGAGGAGCGCCCGGCGTAGCCGGGCGAACACATTAGAGGGAGGGAAGCCCGGCGTTAGCTGGGCGGCCCGACTGGTTAGGTTTACAACTTCTTTCATATTAAAGGCACAGCTCACGATACTTCTGGGTAGTCCAGACTATGACGGAAAAATGGAAGATAAGGTGAGAAACAGTGCGATGATGGCGCGGATCGGTGTTTCCAACGTATAAAAAGGCTTCAAAAAATCGTTAAAAAGGGGGCTCGACGAGAATGAGACCAAAAAAAATGAAGATAAGTGTAGCGTTTGGACGAGCTATACAATGTGTGTCATTGCGTGCGTGTGGATCCCGGTGCGAATATCTGACTACGCTAGGCTAAATTCATTCACTCGTAAGCATAAGTGAACAAAAAACCCCTAGTAACAGCGAAAAAGGCGCACCTTTATCAACCTCTTGTGGTATAATAGAAAATAAGTAAGGGACCGCAGCAGCAAAAAGAATAACGGAGAATGAAAGAATAGCAGAAAGACATCGCCTCATCACTCGGCGATCAGCTGATTGTGTGAGGGTCCTCGAGCGAACATTGCAACCTGTAACGCCTCCACACTCGTCTGACGTGACATCGATGGAGGGGCGGGAAGTTCGGGCGATCCGGTAACGGGCTCCCACCATGCCTCTGCTGTTGGGTTTTGGGACCTGACGGCGTCCCTCCCGTTACCCTTGAGAGCCACTGGGTATTCCTAGAAGGAGAACCAGGAACCATTTTTATCGTGAACAGTGCCTTTAACGGTGGAACACTGCAGTAGGTGGTGTTGGATGTGAAGGGACCGAAGGTGATTGGTGAAAAGGACTAATAACAAGCGGACAAGGGCTGACGAGGAGCCCGGAAGGCCAGAACCACTAGGTTTGTAATCGCGTCCACGGTGGAACTTTGGCATTTTAACCCATTGACGGCCGCGTGGCCCTCCGGCGGGCCACACCCCTATCGTGCCCCTGTAATATTTATATTATTTTTCAAGTGTTCTTATGATTTTTTCATGTTTTCAAGTATTAGCTGAGCTCACAGCCTTCTAGAGAATCTTAAGACATTGTGGTCCAGGAATCATTCATTTCCAACTACAGTTATAAGAGAATAGTTATAAGAGAAATTATAAAAGGCGCGGTCGCCATTGGTTTAATAGGTTATGTAGGATGTGACGTGGTGTAAGTACTCTGTGACAGAAACTGATAACAACAGATATGAGCTGATAAGGGAACTTGGAAAACAAGAGCCACTTACCAACTAAATATTAATGGCTTTGGTATTCACAATCAAATACTGACTGTTTGGTATGGTTCATTCAATAAGACGAGTAACTGCAGTAATATATTAACGATCAAGGCATTTCTCCGAAACTAATTGAGAATTTGGTTTATTTCATGTTATTAAATCACGACCGCTTTCCAGCAGGGTTTGTCACTCAATGAAGTATCACGGTTTTTTGTTCCGATATCATTTGGGACAGAACTTATCCGGCCACCAATAATCTCGTATTCCCAAATAATGATAAATCCGTGAAGAGAAAAAAGTTCCTCCAATAACGACGTCTGATAATGAGCTTTATTATCACCGACAACATTTGTGAGTACCATTCTCGGCTTGGTCTGCCTAACAGTTGAATCTCTGATAGCTAATCACTTTCAAGATACAGAGCAACCGACCCAATTTCTAATCATAGACGTGGGTATCGGCACACTTTTTACTGCTTACCTTTTGCACTGCCGTGTAAGTTCTGGGTCAAATTCCGTGTCCGAAAAAGTATAGATTATTTTGAAGATAGAGTGGTCAGCCGATTAATAAGAAAGAGGGAAGCAGGGCGTTAGCCAGGCGATCCGACCGCTTCCATGGATATATCATTAGCTGAGAATCCCACATTATCGGTTGACGCAAAAGGTATCGGAAGAAAGAGAAAATGTGATCTTTAATCGAGTCACAAACCCTGCTGGGTAGTGGCCGTATTCTAACAGCAAGGCCTGAACCGGATTTTCATCTCTTCACAATAGAGTGCTTTTTATCGGGTAATGTCACTCCTCTACCACTTACTTCTTGTCATCCTACTCTGCACTCGTTTTAATAAAAGAAACTTCAAAAGAGTCAAAGCCACATCGTAGATACCAAAGGTAATAGGATCAAATAGGTAGGCAACTCCTGCTTCTAGGGCCACATACTGGCCCTTATTAGCTGTAATCAATTCTTGTCATCTAACATCTCAGATCCCACCATGCGATCCATCACATTTCACATGCCAATTTGTCAAAGCTCCGCTGTTGCAATTATTCTAGTGGCTTTCTTACAACGAAAGTGCCAAGGTTCAATTCATAACTTGGAGACCGTAGTCTCTTGCTTTTTACAACTTATTATCAAGTGATATCAGTTGCTATCTGTCAAAGCTACATCGTAGATACCAAAGGTAATGGGATTAAATAGGTAGGCGACTCCTGCTTCTAGGGCCACTTACAGGCCCTTATTAGCTGTTATCAATTCCTGTCATCTAACATCTCCGAACCCACCATGCGATCCATCACATTTCACATGCCAATTTGTCAAAGCTCCGCTGTTGCAATTATTCTAGTGGCTTTCTTACAACGAAAGTGCCAAGGTTCAATTCATAACTTGGAGACCGTAGTCTCTTGCTTTTTACAACTTATCATCGAGTGATATCAGTTGCTATCTGTTCCCGTCACCGAAAGCCTACTATCCCGTCACAACTTACATCACTTACTGAAATGCCAAAGTTCCACTCTTAACAGGAAGGGCGTTACAGATCTAGTGGGCCTTACTTTTTACAGTTCATTATTAGCCCTTTTCGCTTGTTGTCAGTTCTTGTCACCATTCATCTACGGCCTCTTCATATCCCCCAACTAGTAGCTCTCGCCTTCCATGGCTCGTAGTCACATCGCTCCTCGAGCTCTACAGAATGGTTTATCTGGAACTTTACAAATTTCGGTTTCGAAGTCCTAAGTCTATCAACATTCCTGAGGGCACGTCATTAGCAACGCTCGCTATAATTACAATCAGAAGGCATTTGCTTCTATTGAGAATGATAAGTGAGTTGTGAAGCAGCCATCTTGTTTCAAAACCAAACGAAATCGCTGGTCATAGACGGAGACTCATCTCTACCGTTCATTTTCGGATTTCTCTAAGAATCCGGAGCGCCTCCAATGCATTTCCCGTAAGATTCTCCTCTCCTGCAGATATATCATATCGTATACTATATATCGTGCACTTTACTTCAGAGTTGTTGCCGTTGTGCGCCTCAATTTCATGCCCACTAAGCACCGTTATCAGACTGCCGCGTCTTATACTAGCCGGAGGCTCTTCAATTCGTGTAGCCACTTGTCTTCCCGCTTCTCCGATGTATGCTGACCCCCCGGCATTCCATCTCGTAGGTTGCGTCTATCAGTGCGCAATCATCTGTTTTTTCCATGGAGATATACAGTAGCGCTCAAAAGTATTCGGCGAAATGCTTCTTGTAGTTGTAACTTTCAGTCATAACTCCTTTCTTACTGGATCTAATCAAGCGAAATTTCAATATGTGTAGCATTGGTGTAGTGTGAATACTTACCACTATTAACCTGCAATCTCGTCATGTTCCAGATATCCAAAAGGGCTTGAACAAAAAATCAACTGGAAATACAAATGGTGGTCCTTCTGAGAGCCCTTTCCTTTTTGCCATGTCTTAAGTATACGAGCACTAATGTCGAACCTAGAAGAGAAGAAAAACGTACTCAAGGTCGGAATAACTGCAGACGTCATAAACTTGCTGTCAGCATAGTCTGCAAAAGCCTTCCCTTAGTTATGTGGACATTGCTGCTTTGCAGTCAAATAGTAGTGAATAATGTCAAATATGCTTCAGTTGAACATATCAAAATTTCATGCGATTTGCTCCACTGAGAAAAAAGTTATGGGAAGTTAAAGTTGGCCGAATACTTTTGAGCGCTACTGTATGTTGCAATCTTTCGTTACGCAAAGCTCATCGTAGAGCCTGTCTCGAACCAATGGCTGCGTGGTGTTCTTATTATGGATACCCACTAGTTGTATAACAACTTGCATCCCAGCTCTGAAATGGTTTCGCTGTGTAGCATTGCTAACTTTCTCGGAGACAAAGAAAGATATTGTGGTATAATAGCTAATCGGGGCATAGCTCCATGCGTACTGATCCGATTTTTTTACAACCTTGTGACACCGTATCTCAGTTCACAGCAACTATTCCTAAGGCTAAACTTCATGATCCGAGACGTTCTGTCTTGCATGTACAGACACTATTTGGTGTTCTCAACATGATGCCGACACGTTTAACGTTTAACTACACCTTAACCGGCGTCTGGATGAGCTGATGCAGTGTGAAGAAAGATTTTCTTGGAATTAGCTTTACGGTACCTTTTCAAACTAACCCCAATGGATACTTTGGCTTAGGCGTTGAGGTAGGGAAGCCAAAAATCAAGTTGCACTTCTCAGGCAAGTTTTATGTACTGTGACTGACATTAATGATACGAAAACTCTTACCCACTTCGAAGTGCGTTGACGTTACGATGAAACAGTCATCTATATATCTGCATTACATTGAAAGATTTCGTTTCAAAATTTATTCTTTAGTCCTACCCATAATGCACCCAGCAAGAACCGATGCTAGCTGTTGTCCCATAGCAAGATCTCTGACGTGAGTAGAGTACTTCCCCCATTTGAAGATATTACTGATTCAGCACTCCTTGACGAACGTCACTATGTGGATTTTACTGCATTCCTTGACGAAAGTCCCAATGTGCATTTTAATAAGTCTGAAGGTACATACAATAACGCTCAAAGGTCTTCGGCCACATGCTTCTTCAGCCGCACTTTTCAGTAGTAACTCCTTTCCTACTGGATGTAATCATGTGAAATTTCGATATGTGTAGCATGGGTGTATTGTGAATATTTATAACCAGTAACCTGCAATCTGACGATGTTTCAATTCCCAAACAGCTTGAATTCAAAATCAATTGGAAATACCGACGCGGGTCTCTTTCCTTTTCGCGGTGTCTTAAGTGTACGAGCACCGATGTCCAATACAGAAGAGAACCAAAACGCACCCAAGGTGCGAATAACTGCAGACGTCAATAACTTTGATTTTAGCGAAATATGCTCTCGCAACAAACACCTTGCTCTAGTTATGTGGATATTGCTACTTCACAGTCAAGTAGTATTGGATAGTGTGAAATATACTTCAGCTATACTTACCAAAATTTCGCGCGATCTGCTCCACTAAGAGAAAAGTTATGAACGAAAAAGCGTAAAAGCGTTTGGCCGAAGACTCTTGCGCGCTACTGTATATTATAATCATGACTACTAGCATTTCAGATCATGCTTGTTGGGCGTGCCCGTTTTGGACATTAGTACAAACGTCGAGGGACTTGATTGTATTACTCCGCTCGAGGTCTGAGCCATGTAGTAGTTCAAGAAAATGCTTAGAACTGGGCAGTTATTAC
This sequence comes from Haemonchus contortus, assembly GCA_000469685.2. Taxonomy (NCBI): domain Eukaryota; kingdom Metazoa; phylum Nematoda; class Chromadorea; order Rhabditida; family Trichostrongylidae; genus Haemonchus; species Haemonchus contortus. The sequence goes on from LS997565.1 coordinate 27,835, forward strand.
CTTCCCTACAGTTATTACTATACTCCTAGTATACTATACTACCAGTCGGATCGCCCAGCTAACACCCGGGTTCTCCTCCTTCTTATGTAATGCCCGGCTACGCCAGGCATCCCCCTTATTATGAAGTAGGGACATAGGTTGATACAAACAATCTAGCATTTCCTTTCGATCAATATAAAATGAAACTATTTCATTCTAATGAAGACTAACATTTTTTATGACTAAGAATCTTTGTGACCGGAGTTCATACATTACAAAAATTTTGACCCACTCAAAAGAGTCAGACTCAGTGAGACGGTCAAAATTGCTTCTCATCCGCGGAGATATAAATTTTCTTACCTTACAGGGTGTCCCAAAATTATTTGCGCCAAAGTTCAGTAATTTTTAAGGTAGAAATAATCTATCAAATTCACATTACCTGCTATTAATTAGTTGCATAAGAAGGTTTCCTTGCAATATGCATGCTTACTGATGTGGAACTCCCATTATCTTTCAGATGGAGGAGGCTCATTCAATGCCACTTGCAATCTTTGACGCGCGAGAAGTGGAAGGGCGTTATGAAATTCTTTGGGATTTTTCTAATAACCGTATAGGGGGCTATTAAACGATATAGAGAAGAAGATTAAATCAGAGACAAACCAGGAAAGATAGAAAGGTAGAATGTTGTTGAAGATAGGACTATTAAAATGGTCCGTCTGCCAATCGGTCGGGATCCTGGGTGAGCCATCAAAAGGAAGTCAACGGGCACGGCTTACAGGAGTTATCGCGATGAAAAAATGTCATGCAGAAGCCTCACCACCATTCCTATGGTATGCTCCAATACCGGTCTCAATAGATTCTGCAGGGCCACCAAATGCAGAAAGTCGCAGATCCACTTGAGTGATGACACGCAACCCTTCGTCGTTTTCTCTGGTCAAGAAATTCTCTACAATAAAACCATCCCTCAACAACCAAAACGTTCGCGTTCCGGAAAGAAACACCTAGCGTGTAATATCGCACAAAAAGGCTGCTATCAGAATAGTAAAATGATGTTTTCCGAGGAAATCATTGGCAAGGGTAAGCCGCTCGTGGTTTCTTCCGTGCAGGCATGAAAAATGACCAAGACCAGTATTCAAACAGCGTACTGATGGAAGTACTGAAGCACTGATCAGGCTACGTTTCCTAAAACATCTCGTAGTCCTTCCGTCAGAACGCTACTCTAGCCCACAGAGCCAAGCTTGCCCGCGAGTGGTGCCGACGATAGCTGCCCGACTTCATTGGTGAAGAGGGATGGTCATCCTACTTCCAGAACTTGACTCACTTGAACCCCACGAATGGTCCCTGATTAGAAGAGGACCTGTCGAGTTTGCAGTCCCAGTTCGGAGTCCTAGAATGCAAAAGCTGGAGGACGGCTGGGAAGAAATGGAGAAGGATACTTGCGTGCCACATGCGATCAAGTCGAAAGCAAACTTTGACTTCTATTCGCGCTCACGGGGGATAATTTGAAATGCGACTTTAGCATGTTGTAGCACATAGTGTTAGCTAGCGTGCATAGAAATTCCATCGTCTTTCGCAGTTGAGAAGTTTCAAATATATTGCTATAAATCGGCGCAAATAATTTTGGGACACCCTGTACTTTGCCAACGAAAATGGCCTCACAGTCTTAAATACCTTACAGAAGTAAAATGGCATCAGGTCTATAATAATCATGCAACGCGTGTTTCTTTGAAACTTCCGTTTCGCATAAAAAGTTATAATTCAGTATGAACCGTGCTTCCAGTTGGTCAAGTGAGAATTGCATTCTCCCGCAAGAATCTTCTAGGGGAGTTCAAAAATCGCATCCTTTCAACCACTCTACCCGAATGCTCTTTCTCTGAGCATCTACAGTCAACACAATCAGTTCTGTAAGAACCACCATTGTCAATGGGCATTTACCTGGGGGTGTTCCGGAAATCTTATGTTTGATGCACATACCGTTCCGAAATTTTCGCTCGAACTCAATTGCCAGATTTACCGATGGTCTATTCCTTGCTAAGAGGTTACCAAAATCCGCGAGCATTAACCGTATCGCGTTTTCTTTTCATTTAGATGTCAGTTGCAACAAAACCAATTTAACCACCAAAATATGGAAATCGGCAGGATGGGTGATAGACTTCTGATAGTGGTGTTATCAACAGTCGAGAACAATAATAAAAACCATTCAAAATTTCTTTCAGGTTTTGTTTGCCTGGGTTGATGAGTCATAGAGAAGGCGCTATGGAGCTAACAAAGAAAAGATGGTAACCATCGACGGTGTTAAGATCCTGAGATCCTTAGTTGATGATACTTCTCTTTACAGAAAAGCTGGAGGGGGAAAGGGCAGTACGTAATGGAACTCAATATGTTGTGCCGCTTACGCTGCCATAAATAAGTTCAAAAGAAAATGGCGGGTCAGCCGATCGCTTCCACTTTGCCCTAGGAGTGAGGGGGACTTTTACTGCGGGTTAATAGACTGAAATACTGAAATGAGAAGGGCGGTGAGTGAAGGAAGAAAAAATGAAAAATGAATGGGGTAGCCTTGTACACTGTCAGTAAGAAGTCCCAGGGTCGCATTACTGGCTCCACTATATACTCACTACATTCCGCAGAAATCACTCCACTCCATCAACCCACCCATCCATTTACTGCTTTATATGTAAAGGAGGAAATGTGAGAGCTTCATTGAGAGAATGGGTTTTCCATATCACTACCTTTATCGTAATCATAAACGTTTGCGGACGGACACACCGACATACCGACACACCGACATACAGACATACCGACAAACACCCAAACCGACAAACCGACACACCAAGTTTCTGCTTTATAAATGAGAGAGATACTCTACCGGCTACAATAATGGCGAGCTGCCGCAGAATTCCAAACTTTTTGACTTGCATTAGAAAAAGAAATTGAAGAGTACTGGAAGCAAATGACAAGCCTGATCAAAGGAGCAGCCGGCGATCGCTTTCCAAAACGGATCAATGGTGATGCTTCCGGATCTCTTCCAAATCTAGGATAAATCACGTTGAATGAAGTTTTCTTCTAGCGATCAAGTGCAGTTACTAATAGAATCTTGTTTATGGGCAGAATGTTTATTATGGCGATGAAGGCGAATCCGAGTGATGGAAGTAGAGCATACCGAATAAGAGGTGCACTATCCGGTGCCCGCTTGCCGAAACGAATCAAAGGATGTGCTTCTGGAGCTCGACCAAATCTGGAAGACTGTCTATGGTAGGAGGAGCGCAAAGCAGAGAGTAGCTAGAATAAGCCTAAAATTAATGAAGATAAATAAACATTACCTGATGAGAGGTGCGCCGCTCAAATCCCTTTTGCCGAATCGAATCAACGGACTGGCGTTTTCCTAAAGGGAACTACTCTTGGAATCTATGGCTGGATTCAAAACAGGAAGTTCCGAGTACGAATTGAGAAAAAATGTGTACAAAAATACTTACGTTAGATTGCCTCATTGAAATGAGAGAGTAACGAAAAAAGAATGTGAGACTTAGACTTTTATCAATTCTTCTAATGCATTTGCTTTCAAAGTTGCCACGTTGGTAGAGCAGTTATTGATCGCATTCAATGCTTAACTTAAAAAGAATCAGTCTCACCTCAAAGGAACGGCTTTCACGGGACAACGTATCAACTCGTTTGTCCATTGCATCTGGAATCCGCATTTTTTAGTTATTACCAGTGTTCTTCTACGGATACGAAAAAGTGGCGTGAGGTTAGATGAGTCAATAAACTGTCTAATCTTCCCCCCTTCTACTTGTGTTCATAGAATTGTACTTCAAAGCCGCAGTTTACAATGCTTTGAAGAAACAGAAATGGTCGTTAGTTTTTACTAGTGTTGTTATCTGATGTGACTCACACTCAGTTTTGGGTTTCATTCAACACAGGTGTCCCTTACCAATTTATTTAGTTGCTCCTAGGCAGAGGAGCTTAGTTATGATTATATGTTTAATCACGCCATAATTGGATATCAACCACTATCGATTGGTGGGAATTGTCTGGGCGATGTGTGCACTTAAATATAAGTGCTATCAGTTGAATCACACCAATCTACTTTTTGAGCTTCTTACTTCTCACTTTCCATATAACTACCTTAAGATACGGGCATATGGGCAGACCGACTATCTCACATACCAGATAACTGCTTTAATAATCAGATTTTGTTGTTGTCAAACAGAGGACTGGTGTTCTCTTTCGAAGTGATTCAAGAAGCATGAGAGACTTAGCAGACTTTGAGCACTTGACTGTAGTCGAAGTGGCTCCCGTTGTGTGTCTATGGGTGAAGGCTGACCTCTGCTATTTGGGGTCTGGAGAATCACTGATCAGTCATAAAGAAAGGGCTCTATGCCATTCGATCGCAAATGCAGCAGGCACAACGGTTCCCAGAAGTTAATCGAGTTGATAAATGAAGAGTTTCACAACTCATACTAACCTTTTACCATTTCTGCAACACGCAGGGGTATGATAGTCTACTTGGTCTGGACTGATCTTCTGGTATTTGCTCATCACATCATATGCGTGGGTGTGCGGGAGTAGTTGTCTCATACACATGCGCACATAGTGCCACAAAAGCACATTATTGAGGCCCATTAGGCTTCACTGAAAAACCGAGGATGCCAGAAAAGGCAAGCCATAACGCAGTCTGTTTGAATTAATCGTAACTCCTAGCAAAACCGTAGATGAGAAGGTGGAATTTCGGATGTCCTTCATTTTTTTCAATTTCAGATTCTCTAAAAAAGGTGGCAAATATTTCGGGCCCTCATTATTCTAATAATGCTGCGATAGCCGTCATGCTGAATCTTTATGAAAATCTCGAGCCCGCGGCTGTTTTCGAGTGAACAACGATTATAAGCAGGGAGTTTCACAGTAAACACGTAAACAAAGTTACGCCATTTATGCTGTTATCGATCCCCATTACATCAGCATTAATATAAACGCGAATATCCAGAGTTTGCTATGGACACGCTGAATATGAATAGCAAGAGGTGCCGCTGCTCCATGAACTAGCTAAAGGTGGAATCGGAGCAGGAACAATCCAGGGTTAATGAACAGAGGGTCGCTATCAGGCACATTGCTCAGCCAACTACATGAGAGTGAACGTCGTTGTTGACAGCATGTAGAGACCACTTACGATTCTTACTGAAAGGAGGAATGTATATGGTCCAAGCGGGACTGACTGCAACGCTATTTATTGTATGCCATTTTGGAGATACTACGGATAACTATTGCCTCGGAATACGTTCCTCGAAATTGCCTCAGCGAGGTATAGGTACGGCAATCCTAATGTTTGGCGATTTTCATGGATATGGAGCGGTTACTGCTTCGATGTTTCACGTTTTCCCAGTCCAGTTAATAATTAGGTATCATTGGTCCTCTCAACAGTTCAGTAGTTGTTCCATTACAGGACGAAATCCTACAGTATCCATGATCTCACGCTAAAACGCTCACATGCCAGTTGACTTCAAAAAAACAACTGCTGAGCAGTCAACTAGAGGCTATGAATGGGCGTCATTAAAGGCTAGAAAATGGTCTGAAATATGGATGAATTCAATGATTGGTGGGATTGTTTGAAGAGAGGTAAGTACTTTAGGTCTCCCTCTTCGAAAAGGCGTTTTTCGAAACAAAGCCATGAATATCGGCTTAACAACTTAATTATCCGAGGAGGAGGCACATCCGAAGATAGTTGTTAAGCCGAGTACGCAACTCGGCTTTGATTTTAAGTGGGCTCGAAATTCCACTAGTTGTGTGGATTTCCTCTCTTATACCAAGAAGCTGATTGGAAGCTGATTTGGATCACGTTATCATCAGTGAATCCTTTATCTCCGAACGGGTGTTGAAAAACAATTCAGGCGATCAGTATACCTTAGAGGAAAGAGCTGTGCTGAAAGATTTCTCAAACGAGGAAACCTTTCGAAATGACCATGAGTGGGTGCTGAAGAAAATTATGATTACTGGCGAAGGTGGCATTGTGGCAAGTGGCGCACTATCACACAAAGAATCAGGATCGCGTCCTAAATCTGTTTTCTCTTGGCCTTTTCCCACGGGATTGGCTTGCAATGACCAGACATTATGGGCCCTGTACGCGTTCAATGAGCCACTACGATAATGGATGGAAGCCGAATACCCGGCTACAAGAAAAGCACTGATTGATGGCAAATTCATTGCTCTCAAAACTGTTATTGCTTATGAATACTGTTCCACAAATGAGTTTGTAAACTTACATTCATCTTCAAGCATTCGCAACTCGGATGAATCGTATGCGACTGCTAGAGAAACAGCCAGCAACAGAACAACCGTCCGCAGCATTAGCCGAGTTTGAATTCTATAAGAAATGATTTAATATTATTTGAATGCAACATAGAATGTTTTAAATGTCTTCGACAAACTTCATTATAAACGAAAACAGCTAATTCATTCACGTGTTTACTTCCGTGCATAAGCGGAAAAGAAGAAGAGGAATTTGGAAATCGTATTGATGGAATCTAATACTGAAAGAAATTCCTGAAAGAGAGAACAATCGTTGGTAATCCGGGCGAACGTAACGCTATTCTCGATTTGTTTCATTTTTACTGCTATTTTCGCGGAAGTCATCTGCAAGCAAAACCTTGACAATAAAATCGCTCGAAGTGTGTGAGTCGGAAATTGCAAAAAGCGCTGCTATTTCATGTATCCCTATTCGGAAGGTTTGCTAATCTTTCACCTCTTTTATTAAGTAAACGTGAGAACAAATGTGAGAATAGGAAAAGAAAACAGGAAAAACCTAATGGAAGTGGCAACAGACCCTACTCATGTGTGTACTTACACCTTGAACCGCTCAAATAAAAAGAAAAACGACACTGATGATTTCAAAAAGAAGAAGGGAAGCAGATGAAAATGAAGCAAAACGCAGAGAAATTGAAAACAGTGGAGAAAAAAATTTCATGGGTACATTTACATGCGCTAAAAATGAAGTCATGCAACATCGAACAATAGTGAACACAGCAAATAAACTTCTTATTACATCCAACGATAGTGAACACAGCGAATAAACTTCTTATTACAGGTCAATTCCCTTCTTAAACAAGCCGTAAACTTCATTTATAGACAAAATCGATGGGGCTTTCAAATGTGTGACTGGTGAAGTCGAAGAGCATCGAATATCAATTCTGCGAGACAGCAAAGTATCTGTTCAAACAAATCTGATAATAATTTAATTATTTGATTCTAAAAAGGATTTTCTCCTTCGACCTTATATACGGTAGAGGTGCCATTTCGCGCCTTTTTTCGCTTCTTTCCTTTCAATGGTGCCACTGAAGACAGAAGTTCAGTAAAAAAATATAATTAGGGGAGGAACTTCTCGTCCCTAATCTTAAGAGCTAGAGGGCAGGGAAAGACCGGTAGCCGAATTCACGAGCCCTCAACGGCGCTTGAAAACGTTGCTTATGTTGGGAGTTTATTTATTTCTTTATTTATTTATTTACAGCTACCACGTTAAGTTGTCTTAAAACCGAGTGGACACAAATTGCTGGCAGTAAGTGGGAAAAACTACAAATGAATAAATAAATTAATTAATTAGTATATACATGTAAATGAATACCGACAGATCTCCTTCACTGAGGGTCTCGCTCATTGAGGATCCCAGACGGTTAGCGATAAAGCTACGTAGGGTACGTAGGGCGTCCCTCAGGTGGCGGACAGGGGAGTAAATCGCCGACCAGAAGTCGCCAGTATTTGCCCAAAGACGCAGGTGGATTCAGGGGATGGACTCCATGATTTTAATGTGCTGGTCGATATAGCTCATGTATCGCAGGTGTACCCATGGGTACGAGAGCGGAGAGTACGGGTGCAGTTAATACCTGCCCATCCACACAGCCAAAAGCTTGCATACGAGTGACTGGGAAGTATGCGGGATGCGACTCGGGCCCACTTGCAAAATAAGAGCCCCTCGTTCACTCTGGGATAGTCGGGCTAGTTATCAGGAGTCAATCCAGCCCCTATTAAGGCAAGCTGACCTGGCAAGCTACTCACATCTATCCATATCCATGATAGGGGCAGAAATACAAATGGATCTCATTTTCCTGAACCTAACGGAGACCCCGATACGGCAGTGTTAGGTAGGACCGCTCGAAAGAGGCTGCTTAAATCTCAGGGCCTAAATGACTGCCCAAAAGGAGAGCGTCTAGGATGGCGATTGGTCCTTTCAACACACGGACGCTTGCATCGTAAGCGTGCATAGAACATTTGATGATGGAAGCTAAGGATATCATGTACGACGTCATCGGACTGATCGAGACGAGAGAAGAGAAGTGTCCTTGTCAGCACGCACTTGGCCATGTACATCGATTTGTACGAAAGCTTGACAGCCCGAATCGAACACTTGCGATTAATGATGTGTGGCCAAACTCCAGTTCTAACAATATTCGTTGCCTGCGCACCAACATCAAGCTACGAAGAAGAGGAGTCGGAGGCGTTCTATATGGATCTGGTAATTATCTGGAGGGGCTCACCAGAGAAGACCACATTTCTTCAGGGTCATCGTAGATGATTTCAACGCCAAGATTGGCTACAGAAGAACGGCCGAAGAGCTCCACATCGGTACTCATGGAATGGGATGGAATGAGCAGGGTGGAAGGCTGCACGAGCTTGTCATCTCGACCCACATCAAACGTGATAACTCGCATTTCCAGAAGCCCTCTCATTTGCGATAGACATGATAGCCACCTGGTGGACTGTTCCATAATGAATAGACCTCATAATCTTCAATAGAAGATTTCGCTCGACTGCCGTCGCTGTTGTTCCGAAATCCACACGGGATCGGACCATCGTCTCTAGATTCCACACTTAAACTCACTAGATTCTGCATCTCAGTGCGTGGACGAAGAGCTATGAAACCCAAGAAACGAAGCCTCAAGATCTTCACGACTGAGACCACTTCGCTTCCGTTGCGAGGGAAAGGGAAGATTCCGCTAACGACAATATTGATGAAGATGAAGAACACAACCGCCTCGTCGATCATTTCCACGATAGTGCTAGGGAAGCAGAAAGTCTACGAGCACCCAAAAAATTCTTGAGCTGATACGCCAGCTTGGAATCGCGCGAGTTGCAGGCAATCATCAAAAAACGACCGAACTTGCAAAGCCATATAGAGAAGCGATAAAGGAGATCTGGAAGAGAGAAGAACAGCAGTTATGAACGAAGCCGCCGAGGCTGGGAAGACTGAAGGAGTTTTTAATTTAATTAATTTAATAATTATTTAATTTTTAAATAATTAATTAATAATTTAAATTTTAATTTAATTTCAATAATTTTTAAATAATTAAATAATAATTTAATTTTTTTAAATTTTTTTTTAAATTTAATTACAAGAGCAAGATGACTTCCCTTCGGCGTCCAGACGAAACAGTTACCGCATGTCGGAGGACATTGGAGATGGTCAACTTCGACTTCTACTCGGATCTCATCGACAGCCACGTCTACCTGCCTACTCGCCATCTTAGGTAAGGCGAACATATGGTTCTCTCTTCCGAAATTCGACATGCCATCACGTCGATGAAGAATTGTATGGCGCTCGGCCCGATAGAATCAAACCAGAACATCTGAAGAGTCTTCCACCAGTTATCGTAAGAACTGCGGCTAGGCTTTTCACGCGGTATCTGTCGGAACGCAAAGTGCCCACGTCGTGGAAAAGTAGCAAGACTGTGTTGCTGTATAAAAAAGGAGATCCAGACGATATTGGCAATTATTGTCCAATCTGCCTGCTGTCTGTGATCTACAAGCTTATCACTCGTGTCATCCTGAACAGGATTGGCAGAATAAGAGACGAAGGACAGCCATGCGAGTAAGCAGGGTTTGGGAGGGGTTTAGCACGATAGCTCATACCCACACTCCTACAAGGCTCATTGAAGTATGAGGAAACTACAAAATGTCGTTGCCTTATCTTCATCGATTTGAAGAAAACTTTTGACACCGTTGAGACAGAAGCGGTAATTGAAGCCCTGGGCAACCAGGGTGTTCCTGCTCAATATTATAAAGATGCTTCGTGAGCTCTACGATAACTTCACGACCAGGATTTCACCATTCTACAAGGAAGTCATTGTCAACGTGAAGAGAGGTGTCCGGCAAGACGATACCATTTCGCCCAAAGTTTTCAGTGCCGCTCTTGAGAACATCATGCCTCATATGAAATGGGAAAGCATGGATGTGAAGGTCGACGGCCGCTATGTACATACCTTCCGCTTCAGACGACATCGTGCTTATAACACCGATTATCGAGCGGGCGGAACGAATGCTGGCCGAGTTTGACAGTGCTTGTGGAAACATCGGCTTACAACTGACGAAAACGAAGACGATGTTTATGAGAAACGGAATGGTTCATGGTGTTATTCTCACGCTGAACGTACAAATATCTCTGAATGCTCTAGCTACGTCTATCTAGGTCGGGAAGTCAACATAATGAACGATCTAGCTCCGGAGCTGAGCAGAAGGAAACGCACTGCATTGAAACGCATGGGGAGCATTCAAGAATATTGAAAGAGTAGTGAAGAAGACAATGGACATCCTTTTCTGAAGGTGAGCGGGGAGCTCTGAAGGAGAGGAACGGAAGAAGCTCGGTTTTTCCCTATACACGCAAGTGCAGAAGGGAATCCGTGGTTCCGAGCTCCGTCATCGGACAGAGATTAGGAATGTCGTCAATTATGCCAAGAAATGGAAGCTCAGGTGGGCCGGACACGTTATATAGTGACAACAGTTGGACCAGGGCGGTTACTGACTGGATCCCTCGGGGCGACAAGCGAACACCAGGACGGCCGCCATGGAGATGATCAGACTTCTTCATGAAAGCTCTGAACGAAAGGAATGCTGGGCCTCGTTCCCCTGAAGCGAGGACGATTCACTGAACCACTTTAGCTCGTGTCAGGGACGAATGGAGACATTACTGATGCCCGCTCGAGGAAATCGACGATCAAACGGACGACAGTTGATAGAGGTGACAGGTGATATATGGATACAAAGAGGGAATCACACAATAAAATAAACAGTAAGCTGAAAAATTTATGAATCCCTCAACAGGCTGCTTTGATTGATTAATACAGTCAATTTTTTATCTAACCCTTCAATTGAACGAGTGGAGAAGAGAAGGTGAGCGAATTGGTGTTCAATTCTTATCCCAACCAAACTTTTGCACGAAGTATATTTCACCCACCGGACGCCTCTACCCTTCTAAAGCTCAGGTGAGGAAGCATCGTCTCTGAGCATGGTCAATGTCGACTATCGCTCCTTCTCCATGCCCTAGCGCTAAGTGTTAGGGAAGGAAGGTGTCACCGCTTTTATCTCCCTTCCAATATCAATCAAAAAACCGCTGAATATAGAAGATCTGGCTCGCCTAGCTGGGTATCAAGGCGGGATTCAAACTACGGCTCATGTGTGTGATAGAGCGTCACTTGGCAGTATTTCAGGCATTATATCCCCAAATCATTGGCTATAAATCCAGTCACTTACCTAGTCTCCATATAGTTGCCCGATTTGTCTGAAGATGCCCGCAATTCTCTGCCCGTTTACGCAAAATGCTATGCAGAATTCGCTGATGGGAAGATCTAACATCAGCAGGGATATGGAAAATCATTGTGATCCGTTTTTAAGGAAAACAAAACAGCCTGTAGAAGTATAATATGGAAAAGGTGGGATAAGTTAATTGTAGCATAGAACTCAACGATCCAAACTAATAGACTGCTAGGCTTAGTGATAAGCGTTGGTTTAACATATACAAAAAATGAAGAACAGAGGAGTGGGGAATTCCGCAACTCGAATTTCTCTATTTAACAAGTTCCGACAATCTCCAGCAAAAAAAAGCGAAGCGCCACAAGGACCCATTGTAAAAGAGCTTTGTTTGGAGCCGATGGGCAGACGATGGGTCACTTCGATAACTTTCTATACCGAGGGGCAAATTATCGTTGGGGTCATTCGCAAAACCATGAGGGAGGAAGTTGAAAAGAAAAAGAAGGGAAGAATGTGTTCCTTCGGCGGCTGTGGGCAGTGAAAGAGACACAGGCATAGACGCTTTCAAGTCTTTCGGGAAATAGAACAATTTATAGAAACTTTCGCTGGCTCTCATGAATAAACAGAATGGCTGCCCAATCTTTCGCAAAACTGCAAGAAGGAATCCCGTATTAACCGTTGAAAAGAAGTAGGATCACTGTATATTAGTAATGAAATAGCTGAATGATCGTCTACAAACTTTCAGCAATGGCGCTACATACCTTCATAGCCAGCCTACAACGGAGTGAATATAAAACTGCGAAACACCTCTCGCGACTCCTCGCTCATTTGCCATACAATTCTTTTTGTGGATTACTGTACATGTGTTGCAAGTGGGAGGACCAATGTTATTGAATCCCTCTGATATGCACCCTACATCGGGTATCACAATACTTGAATTCGGTAATTTGTTTCATACAGTGATCAAGGAAGTTTGTGCTTTGTCCTAAGCAAGTCATATGGGTGAGAACTTATTTTGAAATGTTGAAAGTTGCTGATAACTGGAGCGGTTTTGGTTTGAAGTACCGAGAGAATGTGCACCCACACCCATACCCCATTCAAAAAATCGCTGAACATTACCCTTCTAAAAATGTTTAGTAGACTATGGCAACACGATCAAAAAGGTACAGTGGATTGTAGCAACACGAGTACAAAAGTGATTTACTTATTCATAGGTCCCTATGGATTGTTGTATAAGTCAAATAACTCGAAATGTGGTGATGCCATTTTCGAGTTAAATTTGCAATATTCAATGATGTAAAGGGGTCGTTGTTACTCAGCTACTTCTTTGGAAGTTACTTCTTCAGAGTAATCTGTTACGCCGGTCACGAATGAGTCTAATTTAGCCATCTCAGAAGCTCTACATTGTAAAGTAGAATCAGCTATGTACTTATACTATTGTGAAGCTTCCATGTTCAGTATTCCATTTTATATGTTCAAAAGGTCTGTTACTGCCTTCAAATCTGAATAAGTCATGAGCAAAATTGGGAACGGTCAACACTGAACGAAGTAAATATCTCAAGAAAGAAGATAGGACTGAACCAAAGACCCAGTTCATGAAGAATTTTTGGGCTGAGAAAGTGGAAGTAAGTAAAGAATGCGCTAGCCAAGAAAGGGTAAAAGAGGCTTTGGAGCGTCCATGATACGTCTTCTATAATCCGAGTTGGAAAGACTAATCCTAGCGTTTACCCGAAGCTATTGATTCTGAATGTCAAAGCAATTGCGAAAATATTCTACTGTAAATAGGATATTGGCATTTCTATTGATTCTGAACAATGCAGTGATTACAAAACTATTTGCTTTTGATAGAATGTTGACATCGATTGTTTACAATCGCAAAACGCAATTAGAGGCTACTGTTTGGTGCTCACTTGACAGGGCACACGAACTGACTATTACATACGATTCGGTATTTCGAAGGTCTGTGGCTGCGTACAAATTTGAATAAGTTATGGGGTAACATTGGGAATGGCCAACACTGAACGAAGTATTCCAAGAAAGAAGTTACGAATGAACCAAAGGCACAGCTCGTGAAGAATGCTTTGGATGAGAAAGTGGAAGTATGTAAAGACACTGCTAGCCAAAAAAGGGTAAAAGAGGCTTTGAAGCGTCCATGATATGTCTTATATAATCGATCTGCTTGATAAGATCTCTTAAGCCTTTTGTTCTTTGAGTTATGTCTACTTTTTAATAGTACATAATGTAAGTCATAACATGAAACGGACATACTGGTACACCACCAAATATTGGGCTTACTTAATGTTGTAACCAGATTGTTGATTTTGAAGCCATGAATTCTCGTGCTTATAGAGGAGGCTTACCTAAAACTGCCCTCCAGCCACACAATTCGAAATAAGCCTGTCGTTTGAGTGATCCCTACTCTGAAGAGCTCTCTTCAACAACAGATGACCAACCTACGGAGTGAGCCAGAAGCAACTCCGCTTCTCCCTGCAACAGCAGAGCTTTCACCCTTATCCAAAAGAGTTTTCTCGCATAAAAGATCAGTTACGCGTAAATTTAATGTCATCGTAAGGTATAACGTTGGAACAATACTTTCACGTCTTAATGATGCCTACAGAACACCAGAATCGAGAACGATTTCCCGAGTCTGATTCAACTAGTGACAGCTGCGTTCTGGATGTGGGTGTGGCTGGTTGCTGTAAGCCATCAGAAAAGGAAAATTGGATCAAATGCAATGGTAATGACAACATTACTGAATGGTGTTGTCCTCAAAGAGAACTAGCCAATGAATTATTAGGGCAATATTCAGATCCTCTCAGACATTTCAGAACCATCTTCGATGTAACAATTATAAAGACTTCCCAAACATTGATGACCCCCCCCCCCCACACCCCTAACCATTAGTTCCGCATATTAGCGCTGCATTCACGAAGTCGAGAAATTCGGAACTGTTGTCACAGGATTAATCAATACTGCATGTTTAGTTCCATTTACTAATGTGAATATAAACTACGCTGAGACAGTAGGGGTGGATTTTCGAGTTGCCGAAACAATCATGATTTAGTAGCTTGTGACATGCATATGTGTTCCCTCTGAAGGATCACTTTCAAGAATTCTGTTTCGAAAGATGCAAGAGAAAAGCCTCCACGAGTAGAAGCAATAGGTTAAGGCGTAAGTCTTGGGAGTCTTAATTTACATGTATTGTTGTTTACCTTCAGGAATTTCCGTCGCCATTAGATCATCACCACATTGAAGATCAATCTAGGGCTTTAACCAGTAATATTCAGATCGATTCCAAGGCACTTTTCTTCTCTCGCTCCTCTTGTAAACCTTGTCGCTATTGGAGGGAGATCAGATCCAAACAGCTATTGGAGGGAGATCAGATCCAAACAATCGTGTGTGACGGATGGCCGCAATTCTAGCACTCGCTTTCCTGATCACAACGCCAACACTGCATTCTGACAATGAGAGAACCTCGCCAATCATGCTACCGTCAATCGTTTACTCGCTCGTCTTCATTCTGTGGATACTATTCGACGATGACCCTCGTCTGGACGACCAGTTCCTATTGATGATGAAAGACGTTTCAAAGAAATGAAGAAGCGGTTGGGGGATGCAAGCAGGGAATCGGCAAAGCTTTCCAATTTCGATTAGAGCAACGTCCTTTGGTATCCCCATGATTTTACTTAAAGGAAAGCTCTCGCTAGATTGTAGCGCACCAAGTGGCTGACGAACTCGCACGTCAATCTCAATGGAACAGTCGCTCTTCCTTAACCCCAAACAGAAGGAGCTTTTGAAGGGTCTGGTGACGTCGACAAGAGGCCAATTTTGGCGATCTTAAAAAATTTGTGGCTGACTTCCTTGACTCGCAGTCATGTTCTTCCTGGGAGAAGGGAAGAGCCGATTAAATATGAAGACCACTTATCGATCGAGTGTCGTAGATTATAGCCGCGGCTACATTGTTTAGTGAGTGAGAATTGAAATGAAATTGTGAATGAAGTTAAAACGTGCGTCTGAATGGCTTAAGGCTTGCATTAAACTAATGGAAGGCCACTTGGTGATAAGTTACAAATCAAATTAACGTTATGTCGGTGTCACTGACGGAGATTACAAGGGCGCTTTGCTCTTTACGATACTTTTCTTCTGATGACTGGAATGTAATCTTATTGAGAAGGGATTACGGGAAGGATCATTCTTCCTATAGTAGAAGGCTTACTGTAACGAGAAAGGGCATGATATAATAACGTTTGGCAAACACTGTTAAATGAATTTTGGTTTTTATGAAATCCATAGAAATGAGTTCAGATTATGTATTACTCGTAACCACATCGTAAGGATTCACTTCGTAATAAGAGGGGACGAAAAAGATAAATTGGTGGGAGTGACGTATGTAAGTGTAACCATGATTAATTCACCAGTGAGGATAGAATAAAAAGATACTGTTGGAGACTCTCTAGAAAGATCTTCGCGTGAAGTTCTTTTTAGTGGAGGAATTAGAAGTGGAGGTAGCCAGCGTTTAAATGGTTGATTTAGGCATTCTGAAGTGGGCAGGCAACGTTTCTATAGTATACTATAGGATAAGTCTGAGTAGGAGACATATGTATACCGAGTCAGATGTCCTGAAATGATGCACATCCATTCATTTAGAGAACGGACTTCTCACCTCCCTGCAGTCAGGTCGATGTTTTCTAGAGAATTAATTACTGGTTCTAAATATAAACTGATTAAATCATGGCTATGAAACGAACATAAAGGCAAAAGCATTGAGAAAGCTGAGTTCATGATAGTTATACCAAATTCGGATCTCATGTTCTAAGGGGTTCTGTATTAATAACATAACAATAAAATGCAATTGAGCATACTGTTACCGCCTTTTCGAGGAATGCCTTATTGCAGCTTTATTCTCTCTATAAAATGCATACACTGCCTATTATAACCTTATTACTTCTCTACTGCATTCCAAAAAAAGCCAGTAGCCCCATCCGAGCCATTGCGACCAATCATCCAGGTTGAAATTTCTATGTTTCTCAGGGCGTACCGTAGCTAGTCATATCTCACCGATACAGAAGCTATTTTTCGGAATCGAAACATTTCTATCCTTTCGCACTGAGAGTATTGTCGATTCTTTCCCACCCCATTTCTTATCTTTACCTTGTGTACCTCACATGAACTTTCTCACGAACCGCAGGATTCTTCACTTCTTATATCTCGATTGATGGTGGAGTGCTTGCAGTATTGGTACATTTCATAACCGCTTTATTGCCCTCTCAGTCCCAACAAACGACCTAATACCAACTTCAATCGACTTCGAGCGGGCGAATAGTTGGCATGACGGATTCCAGATTTCGCCTATTCTGCACAAGATGACGACGAAGACTTCTACTTCGACCTATTCATTTGTTAACTTATTGGTTCAGTGTATGTATTGGTGCGATATGAAAAATCAATGCTTATAACAAACATACAAAATGCAAAAGTTAACATCAGGTAAACATAATGCTTACAACAAACTTACAAAATGCAAAAACTAACATCATATAATCAATTCTGCAATATCAGATAGGCCATTCTTCACCTAGATTAGTTTCCCGGCTTAGGTGCCCCTCGTCCCCGAAATGAATGGCTAACTCGAGGCATCACTTCTTTAGTCCAAGTAATGCAACAGTCGCGACCATAAAATATTGAAGGGAGAGTGTCCGGGGCATAAGGCGGGCACTACTGGAGAGCAACTCAGCATAAACATAGCAATGCAAGTGCTACTCAATATTTAGTTACCATCACCCCTATAAGGGTGAATCTCCATGGACTGTTGTCACTGGTCTACTGGCGCAGTGACACTTCTACATATCAAGTTTTTTTTTTTTTTGCAGCCGACATCGGAATGAGTCGGAAGCCCCCGATGTGCAGTCTCTTTCCCTTATCATCCAAAAGTCCCACAGATTTATTACGTAAATATTGAAGGCATGACAAGCCCATTGGCTATTTTCCACCTAATATGGTTAAATACATAGAGGTAGAGGTTGGTGTAGTGGCAAGTGGTGCACTTGAAACACGCATGGTCACGGGTACGAAACCCGCATCGGCCTAGGTCAACCAAGCTTTCCATCCCTCCGGAATTGGTTAATTGGTACCAGACTCGTTTAAGAGGATAGAAGCACTGACATGTTTATCGGTTGGTCACCGTAATTCATTGTATAGGCCACATACGCAAACATTACGCCACTACGATTCTGGATGGAAGTCGAATGCGTGGGAGCATCCCTCAGATGGGATTGATCAAAGCCCCAAGACTTTATCCTTTATCCTTCACCAGTAGGGTCACTCGGCTTACGCCGGGCCTCATTCCTTACTTTTACAAAGTAGTGAGAAAATGTAGTTATTGGGGCATCGCATTTATTCAACATCGAGGGCTTGAGCGCAGAGAAGGAGGGGTAGTGTACTTCACTTGCGCTGGGAGTCGGTTCTAGGCAGAGGAATATAGTTTTCACCTAAGCCCTAGGAGGAGAGCAGCGTTGTGGTGAGGTTGAGATGATTACCTCGTGCAAGAAGCTAGGAGGGGATGCGAGTTAGATATTCGATTGACTCACCCACCTCGGTGCTCTTCCCGAAGCCCACTTCGAAAAACAGTATGTTCTCGAGAGGAGAAACGTTTCTGAGCACAATAATGGACTAAGCTCCTCATTTGCGCTCTAGCGCTCAGCGCTCAATGTTAAAAGAAAAAGCGGAGGTGGTCTCCCAACTACATTAGCATCTCCGCTTTTTCTATAAACATACATAGCACAATGTCAGTACAGATCGAAATCTTATTGTTAGTTTCGAAGTACCTTCTTATTTCACATTACTCACTTCACTCCGCAGTACTCACTCTACTTCACTAACCTACTCACCAAGTTACCGCTTTGTATATCTCTCTCATTTATCTCTCTCATTTATAAAGCAGAAACTTGGTGTGTCGAATTGTCGGTTTGTGTGTATGTCGGTATGTCGGTATGTCGGTATGTCGGTGTGTTCGTCCGCAAACGTTTGTGATTATGATAAAGGTAGTGATATGGAAAACCCATTCTCTCAACGAAACTCTCACATTTCCCTCTTCACATGCAGTGCCAACCAACTGCGGAATATACAGCTGTTGGTTGGCACTTCCTGAATCCGTGCTGTTCATGTTGGATAGTTGGTCGGTGTCTTTCTCGGGTAAACCACCTGGTAAGAAAGAAATATAGAATCTGGATTTTCCATATCACTATCTTTATCGTAATCATAAGTTTTACGGACGGACAGACCGACAAACCGACATACTGACAAACTGACACACCACGTTACTATCCTTACCACATATAAACCACAAATGTCCGTTTTTCTGTTTGTTTGTATGTCTATTTCACTGTCGTTTGGAAATCAAAAGGAACAGCTCAGACAGGTTTGAACAAGTGGGGATTGGGGATGAACAAGTGGGGACTGAGTCGGACTCTTTGGGTACACGTGATCTAAGCTAGGCTCCGCCCACTAGGGCGGGGCTTGCGCGAATAGTGAAGTTCACCGGAAATCTGCAACTCCTTTGCTCCTGAGCCTAGAGTATCAAAATTTGGCAGAGATGTAGGTAGCAAGATGGGAAAGCTAGTGGGAGGTGACAGGTGTGGACTTCGCCCACTGGGGCGGGGCTCCCTCGAAATAGTCAATTCGAGCCTGGGTCGTTCAAATTCGGCAGAGATGTGGGTCGCGTCTGTTATCCGTCCGTCCGTCTGTCTATTTGTACGGAAATTCATAACTCCCGTCCCCGTGGACCTAGAACGTTGAAATTTGGTAGTAGCACAGGCGGTAGGATGGGAACACGTAAGATGGGTGGCAGGGCTAGACTCCGCCCACAGGGGGCGGGGTTTGTGTGAAATAAATTTTCGAGCGGAAAATAATAGTTCCTATTTCAGTGAACCTAGAATGTTCAAGTTTAGAAAGAGAACCGGACGCAGCGTGGGAAAACTAATGGTGGGTGGCAGGATCGGGCCACAGGAGGTGAGGTTTGCGCCAAAATTGTCAATTTGGCTCTAGGGTGTTCAAACGTGGCAGGAGGTGACAGGATGGGAAGACTTATGGTAGGTGAGAGGACCGGACCCCTCTCATAGGTGTGCACGAATCGGCTCCAAGACGCTCATACTTGGTAGGAAGACTGGCGACAATATGCGAACACTTATGGTGGGTAGTAGGACCGGATTCCGCCCACTGGGGGGGGGGGTTGTACGAAATAAATGTCCGAGCGAAAATCCATAATTCCTGATCCCGTGAACTTGGAGAACAAGTCTCTATATATAAATCGGTAACTTTGTGTGTCTGTTTGTGGGTCGATTTGTGCGTCTTCCCGGAAGTCACGCAGGCACGTCGAAGATTGTTAATGTCACGTGAGCGCGGTGAGGAAGCAGTCATGAAATGGGAAGTAAATCGATACTGTTCATATTGGTCCTCTAACAAGTAAGCGGTAGTGGGCATGTGGTGCACGCATTAGCGTGCATAGCCCAACTGGTTTTATTAATAAGAGAGATTGTCGTTGAATGATATTTATCAGTTTCTATCCTTTCATATCAACTGTTATCTTCACTCTTTCTACACCACTCACTACAGCATGGTAAAGAGGAAGTAAGAGAGTGGTCTAGCAGCTTTTCTTCAACCAGGCGGATCCCTCTTCTCTTTTCCTCTTTTACGTGTTGAAGTTGACCAGCCGCCTACACTTCCCAAATTTGGAGCGAAAAGTAAAAGAAAACAGCTTATCAATTTCCATGTTAGGTCTTCTTAAAGTCTGGGCATGTCACATAAAATTTTACCATGCTCCGCCGCATATGTTTGGTCTAGTTTGAGAAGCCTTGCTATCCCTCAGAAAATCTTATCTACCCGTCAATCGTATGCTGTTTCTTCAGCGACGCAAGTCGACCGACGTCTTCCCAAGATTCATCACAAATAAGAAGATAGGATTAATACGTAATTCTAGTGAAGTCCACTCTAGGATTGTAAACATTTGCCGTAATATCCTGAGTGTTACTATTGGACAAAAGCACTGCATATTGTATTCTACTTTACTGAAATGTCATGCTAAGGGGAATCTTGTAGACGGCTCCTGTCAGCTCATCGTTGGAAAGCTATTGAACGAAGCGGAGCTTGGTTCGAAAGAGGTCTGTGACTCTATCCGATCTGATGCAAAAGCAACTTCATATGCCAAGTACAACACCCTGGGGAGCGAGCAACACAGAAATGATTCCTGCAATGGGACCAAGTCTTCTACGAGTCACCAGTGCGAAATAATGACCACTCAAGGAGTGAACAATGCGTTAAATCAGGCAAGAGTCACGGTTATTAGCAGTACATTTATATCGGAGGAAGCTGCAGGTCTCCTCAGCCCCAGCTCAGCATTTTCAATTGCTTAATGGATTGGACCTTCCAAGTACCGCCAGATGGTAATAGGGCTTCATCGACTGAGAGGTCAGCTTAAAAGGAGTGCAATGCAAAAGCTTTACCGCGCTAGCACAGAATCCAGGCTGCCGCCTAGTCCATTCCCATGCCCGTTCATTAAGAACCAGAACAAGACAGAAAATTTCGAGTACTTTCATCAGGATTACTCGAAGTTTTCAAAAGGCACGGGAAATTCGTTTTTTTCGTGAGTGATAAGGGAGGAAAGTTGGTGGTTCTATCTCCTTCGCTGGATCTGGAAATCACAGAACTCCACCTTAGTGATACTTCTGTGTACATTCACTCCACGGTGAAGACGTTCCTCACCCGATGTCACAGCCTGGATGCGTTATGGGTATCAATCCGAAAGATGGCAAAGTTGGATAGAGGGCTGATTAGCAGATTGAAGTTGGATACACCCTTGCGTCCGATTTTCCATAGCCTGATTGAGACTCACAAGCTGTCCGACGGAGATGAAAGCCCAGTTAATGCTAATGCTATAAGACCCATCATCAGCTGTGAAGGTGGACCAACGGACCGTATTCCGTTGTTCCTCAATTAAATTGTTGGCCAACTACTTCGATACGCACCTTCACATCTGCCAAACACTAACGATTTCCTCGATCGCCTGCGTTAGACTTCAAGAAAACAGTAGTAGAAACAATTGAATAACTGCGCCTCAACGAGCGTGAACAACAATGAAGCTCTCCAAACAGTTCCCGAAATGCTTGACGAGCATGAGACAGAAATTGTTACGTTCGGATTGAGTAGGATTCACATTATAATTCAGATCAAGAAAAGCCTGAGCTGTAATATTTTTAAGTGGAGCGGGCCGTACTTCTCTCAGAAGCTGCTATGTATCAGCGGCTGGCACCTGTCTTAGATATCTGTTTTATGAGCAGAGTAGAAAGGCCAATTATAGCACGCTTGCACATCATGTACTGAAGTTACATCGATGACTGCTGCGAGAGACACCAACGTAGCATGGGTGAACTGTTTGGCATCCTCACCCGACAGTCGCAGTATACCAATCCACGAGGTAGGTTTCGAACGAAGGCTGGTTCCTTATCTTAACACGCAGATAAATATATCAAAATGAAGGTACGACGGCAGCTCGAAGAACATCTTACTACACTCAAAGTCTGTTCACCCCGAAGCTATGAAACGTGTAGTAGTTTGAAATATGTAAGAACAGCTACAGGAGTGAGTACAGACGAAGTGGAACAGGGGGAGTCACATAAGCTAGCATCTGGGATTGCAAACCTGAATGGCTATGGGACAAAGCAGAGGTCAGACCTAAAAGGGTACTCGCTTAGATCATGAGAAAATGTACATATAGTGCATCTCCGTTTCCCGTTTATGTCAGACAAAGTCAGCGCAGAATTACGGCAGTGCACTACACGAGCGGATTTGGTTCATGATTTTTACATTTACATTTACATTTACATTTATTTCCGTTATTCATCTGACATAAGGAGAGAAACGGGCCATGATCTCGAACCATTAAGAAGTTGCTGCAATGTTCTTCCACTCTCTTCCCGCGAACATCTTGAAATCATCTTCCCATCGTGTACGTGATCGTCCCACTGATCTAATACCTTAGGGCTTCTATTTCATTAGCCTTACTTCCCATCTCGCCTGGTCTCTTGCCATTAATTTATTTGCATACATAGATCTACTTGCGCTTTCTGTCTTCGACGACAGTGTCCTTAAGTTTAGTCCTTGCTCGTAGTACTGCATTTGACAACCTATCACGAAGACGGAGACCCAGCATATGGCGCTCCATTCGTCGCTGACATTTTCTAATGCGATCTTCCGCTGCCTTGGTTAAGGCCCACGTTTCACAACCATACAGTAGAGTGGGTAACACGCAGGTGTGAAAGAAGCGTCGTTTGGTCATAATTGGTGTCATTCGGCTTCTCAACAGAGCTCGGACTTTTCTGCTGATTCCCCATGCAGCGCTGATCCTTCGATTGACTTCTTGTCCACGATCTTGGGGGAAACATAAGAGTAGGCTCAAATATACGAAAGATGACACCATCTCAATTTCTTCACCGTTGGCTCTAAGCTGCTGTCCATTAGGGTTGTTTGACATCCATTTTGTTTTGCTCGAGTTCACTTCGAGTCCGGCTGTCTTGGTCATATCAATGAGTTTATCAAGCATTGCTTGCAGCCCATTGACTGTAGGTGAGCACAGAAACAGATCTTCGGTGTAGGCAAGATAGTTAAGGCGAACGTGTTCAATGGGGTAGCCGTTGCACCAGTCGATTTCATCGAAACACGATTGAAATGTCAAAATGAATAAAGTGGAGTTAGAGAATCGCCTTGTCTAAGACCACTTTGTATGTTTATCTCCATCTCCATCGTGCCCAAGGCCAAAAACGATCGGCCAGCTGCATACACTTGTTTGATCATTCTAACTGTGCAGTCATCCACTCCAAACTTCTCCAGTGCCTTCCAAATGTTTTTTATTCGATTGTATTAAAAGCTTTCCGGTAGTCAATGAAGGCCATGTTGAGTGGTTTTCTCGATTCGTTACTTTTTTCCATCAAGAAGTTGACCGACAGGATATGATCACGAGTGGAGAAGTTACGTCTAAAGCCAGCTTGTTCCTCAGAGACGAGCTCCATAGCCACTTCTTCCACACGACGGGCCAGTGCGCGGGTGAGAACTTTGAGAACAGTCGATAGGAGAGAGATTGGTCTGTAGTTACTGATATTCAGTGGATCGCCTTTTTTATAGAGGAGGATCGTCTTTGCCTTCGTGAAACTTTCTGGAAACTCATTGACCTCGAAATGGTGGTTTAGTGCATTGCAAGGTCTTCCGCGCAAAAATGTATCAGATGCTTCCTTGCTCTAGATGGGATTTCGTCAGCTCCCGGTGCAAAGTTTCCACGAATTCCCCTACATGCATTACGAAGCTCCTCTGCTGTTATCGGACGACCCAAAGAGCCGATCGCTGAGAAGACGAAGGGACCATCACGTGATCTGTGGAGGTCGTTATAGAACTTACTATTAGTTTCAATGGCCATGGTTTCCTGTGGAGTCGTTGTTAGGGTACCGTCAGGATATCGCAGTTGGGTATTTCTCGACGTTCATACGTTCACTAATGTCTTGCATGCCTTATCTTCGATTTGCCTATCGCACTTTTCACGACTCGGTCGTTGTGCTTGCAGAGATCATCCGTTAGTGACCATCTAACTTGTTTGCACAGTAACGTGTATAGCACAACAGAGAATTATCCACTTGTGAGTCCGAACTTCTGTTTTCTTCTTTCTTCCATTGGCGCCAGTGCTCTAGCAGAAATTCGCTCCACTCTTTCCTGCCGTGTTTGTGATACAGCTATGCAATTACACGCAGCCTTCACGAAACTTTGAATGTCGAAGCCATTCGCTGGACGTGTCTGCGTTGCCATTGCTGCTTGAAGCTTGAGCTTGTCAAAAAGCGGAGGTAGAGGTTTTGACTTTTGCTGGAGGTGAGCAGGTTTCATGCACATAGACAAAGTTATTTGCACCATTCGGTGATGGCTCCCATCATTGCATCCGGAAAGGGTCGACACGTCACGAACGTACTTCAAATTCTTGCACAGAACATGATCTATTTCGCTGCAAGTGTTCCCGTTTGGACTCCTCCAGGTCCATTTTCTTCCAATTCTTTTCTTGAAAAATGTACTAGCGATTGCAAGATTATTGGAGTCGCAGAACGAAAGCAGCGAAATACCTCGGTCATTTCGATTACCAGTTCCAAAAGGCCCGCAAGCAGTTTCTTTGCTTCCTGAACGTCCAATGATTGCACTAAAGTCGCCACAAATGATTTCCGGCATCGCTTTATCTTTCGTAGTTATCCTTGCAGCCTCCCTTCGTCCAGGAATCGCTCAAACTCGTCATCTGTTGCTGCAGAGGTCGGGGCGTGCACTTGAATAATGCTAAGACGTCTTCGTTTCATAAGAAATTCGGCTTGTATTACGCGATCAATAATGAAACGTACACCAACAAGCTTTTTGTTCATGCGTAACGACATGTATAACCCTACTCCAGCATACGTGGGAGCACCGTCACAACGTCCACTGTTGTAGAGCCCAAATTAGATCCAAGTTGAGTGCACTCACGGTTCGATCTTCGAGTTTCAGCCAGTCCAATTACAGCAAATCTCACGTTCTTGACATTGGCTTCGGAATCCGCGAGTCTCTGTTGAGAGCATAGTCCTCGGACGTTCACTGTGGCTATCTTGATGAAGGTTCTTGCACGGGTATCGCTAGTGCCGGTAGGGTTTGACGGCGAAGTCATCGTTGGCAGGAAACTAACCGTCCGCGGGGAGAGTAGACGAATGGAATGTGGTTCATGATTTTGATAAATGTACCACGAGACAATCAAGTCTTCTGATCCGCAACAGACTCTATGGTGGGATGCAGACGCATGTGCGACAGATAACTGCGTCATTCGTCCGTTCGGAAAGAATGGAGACTGCACACAGCATGGGACGGTGTTCAGCCTGCGACGATATCCTACTTTATATAATTCGCTAAGTGTGTCTGTTGGTGTGTCGGTGTGTTTGTGTGTGTGTCGGTGTGTATGTCTGACCGGAAATTCATAACCCCTGTCCCCGTGGACCTAGAGCGTTCAAAATTGGTAGGAAAACGGGGGCAGGACCGAAACACTTATGGTTGGGGGTAGGACCGGAATCCGCTCACAGTGGCCGTGGCGTGCGTCATGGAAATTTTAGGCCACAAATTCATAATTCCAGTCCCCGTGGACCTAGAGCGATGAAATTTGGTAGGACTACACTTTTGTATTAACGTCTACGGTATACACGATGTATCTTTGACCGTTCAGTATGTTTCATTCAATAGGACGGGATGCTAGAGTAGGGTGACAAAAGCGAGTGGTGAGTGCAGTGATAGGGATCCATCACGGCCAAACGATAAGCAGATGAGGATTTTGTTCATTTTTTGCTTTTAAATTACGACCGCTACCCAGCAAGTTTTGTGTTTCAATAAAGGATCCTCTCTGCTCGATATCATTTGCGACAAAACTTAATAGATCGCCCGTAAGCTGGAATTCTCAACTAGTGATATCTCCGTAAAGAAAAGGTTCCATTGATAAATAAATCCGATAATTTTGTTATCATCACTCAGAACATCTCCTCAGCATCAACTTTGGTTGTGTAACAGTTGAATTTTTGATGGCTACTTATTTTCGAGAAAAAGAGCAGAGGATCGACACTGCCAATCAAGGGCGTAAACATCGACTTTCACTGAATACCATTTGCACCTCCCTGTTAGTATTGTGTCCATTATTTGTTTCAAAAAGGAGAGGAAGGTTAGCCGATTACTACAATTCTGTTTTAAAGAAGGAGGGTAGCCCGTCGTTAGCCTAGCGAATTTATCGAGATAGGTTGTTTGACACAAGAAGGAGGAGAGTCTGGCGTTAGCCAGGCGATCCGACTGGTATATATATATATATATATATATATATATATTGGTGAGACGAGAGAGAAGGATGCTGGGCATACGCGTCAAAGAACATCTAGCAGGTAAAAGGCGAAGAAGCTCACTCATGCCACTTGGTAGGCATTGACTAGAAGAGCATCAAACAAAGATTTTGATATCAAGCGCAAAATCCTGGCCTACGAGAATAAGATCGGTGCTAGAAAGATGTTGGAAGCGTTGTACATTGTACGAGATGAATCCTAAGCTGAACAATCGGAACGAGTGCATTGCCGTAACGAGTGGATTTCTGCCATTCGTTCCCTTTTGTGAGCTTTGAAATCACCGCGTCATCCTTATCTCACGAGCGCCAATGGTGTCTCATTAACCCCTTGTTGTTCAAGAAATAGAGGGGGTCGAGAACGCTGGTGGAACCGCGGGAGGTTGGTTTCCTGGCAGGGATGTTTCGGTGTTTGAGTTTCTGGAGTTAGTTGCAACTGGCCCAGTGCGTTTGGACGCTTGGTGAGGTAAGCCACAGACCAAGAGCTCCGAACTACTTTCAGGTCCTTGAAGACAACTAGTTAGTCAAAATGCCGACCTGATAAACGGTTCCATGATAAGAAACCTGTCCGGCAAAGCATTGTGAAATATTAGCTCATCAGTTAACAGCGAAACACATGAACAGACACTGACACACTTCGTGCGCACCCCGCCAGCCATGAGCGAGGTCTTGTACGTCAGTTTAAGTAATTTGGTCCATTACCCACTTATTCCAGCTTGACTGCGTGTTTTCACTGAGATTACGCTTATTTCACGTACGCTCCGGGTTCTCCATCCCCTTAAGCCACCGTGATCCAGTTCAGCCACTTTCTACCTCCTGCCATGATCACAATCAAAGCTACCTGTACTTATACTAAGTTTGAATGCTCCAGGTGCAAATCGACAATTCTCGCGCACGCGCCGCCTCCTGTGCGCGGAGTCCGGTTGTGACACTTACCATTCCTATACTGCCGTCCAGATCCCTAGCAAAGTTGGACCTTCTAAGTCCAAAGGAACACGAGTCATGAATTCCCGGTCGGACACACATTCCTCAACAAACACATACCACGACACATACCGACAGACACAACGAGGGCGTAATATATAGTAAAATAACACTCATTTATGATCCTTACCACTTTTTATGAGTTTCTTGCACTGACCATATTCAGTCCAATCAGACTTGATGCTGTCCATCGCGGTGCCTAATCTGTGATACCAACTGTGTTAGACCTCGATACACTCCAGTTCGCATGTCGAAATGTCGTGACTTTCTACTAACAGCAAAGGTGTTACAGAACCAGCTGCTTCTGCTTTGTGAAGCTTTTTATCAATTTTTATGCTGTTCCTCCGTTCAAACGCTTCTTCAGCCGTACTTTTCAGTCGTAACCCCTTTCCTACTTGATCAATGACTCATGAGTCATGAGTCATTGAATCACGAGTCTAAATTAGGTAGCATGGGTGTATTGTGAATATTTATCACTATTAACTTGCAATCCGAATCATGTTCCAGATATCCCAAAGAGCTTGAACTTAAAATCGACTGGAACTATGAATGATGACCCTTTTAAGATTCCTTTCCGTTGTGCTATGTCCCAAGTGTACGACCGCTAATGCCGAACACGGTCAAGAAGAAAAACGCACATAATAAGATAATGATTGCAGACGTGACCACCGTGCTCGCAACAAGTATTGCTCTTAGTTATGCGGATATTGCTGCTTCGCAGACAAACAGTGTTGGATAGTAAGAAATGCGCTTTATATAATTCCCAGTCGGATCGCCCAGCTGAGGCCGGGCTCTTCTATTCTTTGTAATGCCCGGCTACTCCGGGCATCCTCCTTCTTATGTAATAGGGACGAAGATTGGTACAAACAATCTGGGATTTCCTTCCGATGAATACAAAATTAAACTGTTTCATTTTAACAATGACTTCCTAGGATAGTGCTTGGTCAGGGGATGATACAGAAAGTGGGCTTCGGAAGCATACCTATCTAGGGCCTGCGGTCTAATCATAACCTCACTGGTTTTATGAGGACGCTAATTTACTCGGATACCACCTTCTTCAGATGAATAGAAAGCAATTCCAAAGAGCACTGTTCGATCTGGAAAGAGTGCAGCTTGCTTTCTCGGATAGTCCTTGGTTAGGGAGTACTCCATGCCATCAGGGGTTGCTCATAACATAACATCGTCATCTCCATCTGGCTAACCCCGTCCACTCCAGGGATTCGGCCACACTCCCTCTGAAACCTACAGCCACTTCTTTCCCGCTTTCTAGGTCGTTTTTGAATAGACAGAAATATTTGATTTTGGTCTCGCCACCCCCCCCCCCCTCCTGAGGGGCAAACCCCCTTACTTCATGGTTTTGGCCGCATTCCTTCTATAGTCTCCAACCACTCACTTTCCACATTATAGTACAAGAACGCTCCGCCCACTATCGGTGGCTCTCCTTCACTT
The DNA here is from genome assembly GCA_000469685.2 of Haemonchus contortus. Classification (NCBI taxonomy): domain Eukaryota; kingdom Metazoa; phylum Nematoda; class Chromadorea; order Rhabditida; family Trichostrongylidae; genus Haemonchus; species Haemonchus contortus. The sequence continues at coordinate 56,663 of LS997565.1, forward strand.
GATTTGTTGACCTGTCCCTCTACTTTGATTATTTTTTCTCGGTGTCTGGGCTGTCAGAAACTTATTTAAGACGTTTTGCCCATGCCATCACCCAATTCTGTGCACCTCCCACCCTTGAAGGAGGAGCTTTGCTGAGCTCAAATGTGTTTTTTTAATCTTGCCCTATGCCCAACACAGCTGTCGTATAGATTTCGCCTAAGTTCCAAATCTGGAGAATCTTCATCTAGCTACTGAAGTATTATGAAGTGGATAGTTCTTTGTAATGCGCATCTGTGAGCAAAGTTCACATTTGAAATTAGAGATTTCGATTAGATTAGATTTCTAGTAATTTCTATGGAATTCCGATTATGTTTCTACAGAAAAACACGCGTCTAGTGTGGAAAATAGGTTAAATGCCGAAGGTATTTTCGGTAAAAATTATTCGTGAACATGTTTTTTTGTCCACGAAGCCTAACCGCTCTCCTCTCTTAGTTGGCTGCGAACCAATAGTTGAATCATCCATAGTATTGGATTTAGCATGACAGTGAATAGTCAGGAGAACGCTTTTTACGACCGCTCCCATCAAAGTTGTAACTCAATGAAGGATCACGATTCCTCTTCGCTTCGATATCACTTTCGGCAAGACTTATCCGACCGCTAATGATCTTAGATTCTCATCTAATAAAATAGATGCATCCGATTCATTGATACCGCATTTACTCAGTTGCCTATGTGACTTTTGGAAGGGCACACAAACGGGCATACAAACGGACACACAAAGTTAGCGGTTTATACATATCATGGATATCGAAACTTTGCGCGATTTCCTTAAAAAAGCTATGAATAAAAAAGCGTAAGAGCGTCTAGCTACTTTATCTTGCGAATTTGAACGTTCTTAGTATACTTGAGCACAAATATACAAAGAGTTACATCGGGACAGACAACATAACAGACACAACACCTACTTGCGGAGGGAGACGGAACATTCGCCCAATTCTGGATGGACGCCGCGAACCGCGCGGCAAAATTCGTGGTGATTGGAACAACTCTGGCGCCTATCATTGGGGGACGAATTTGAAACAGAGTAGATAAGTAGCATCAGCCGGCCCTACTCAGCAAATCTACTTGAAATCTGTGCCCCGATAATGGGCGCTAGAGTCGTCCAAATCACCACGAATTTCGCCGCGCGGTTTGCTGCGTCCATCTAGAATTAGAAGGATGTACCCACTTGCGAATTATGTAGATGATGGAGGATTGAGAGATTCAAACGACCGATATGAGGCAGTATTGGGAATGTTAATAATCGACTCCAATTGGCGGCACTGGCCAAATATGTAATAACTGGTAACGCATGGCTGACTCCAAAGCGTTCCATTAATTGAAGTTTTTCAGAGTTTTTAGATGACTAAGAAAGAGCACAGACATTGTACAATGATAATCGATTATGCCTTCACTTGGAATGTAGTAAACATTCTTCTTCCGCTTCGTTCTCAGTATGGATTGAATTCGATTATTTTTTGGTTTTTTTTTATCTCGCCTTTTCGTGCAAATGCCGTTTCATCCCTGTTGCACGGTTCCATAAAAGGCTAATCATGTTCGCCATGCTGCGACTTCTGTCAGGTGTACTACTCTTTGAAAGGCCTCAAATCGAGGCATCTACCTAACTACTTTCTCCTTGTAAAGATTTAACCCTGGTTTAGGGAATTCTCTCTAATGAACCCCAACTTTCGTTCTCGCGACACTAATCTTCCCTTTTCCACTCCTCGAAACTAGAGAATGGGAAACAAAATTGTCAAAAGCATAAGCTACAGAAGCATAAGCTAATTCTCACTCACTTACTCTACACGATTACTCGTTTTTTGAATAGAATTAATTCGTCCTGCCTTGCTACAGAACTTCCCCGCTGCAAACCGGGGACCGCCTCAGTGATCCTTTACAAATGAAGGTTGCTGAAAATGTTCACAAGATTAATTAAAGGAACAGCAGCATGCCGAATTCGAGTCGCGGCTTTTTGTAAGAAATGGCTACTGCAGCAGCTATGACGCTTTCAACTAGAAGACTTCGAGTCGAATCTTTATCGAGTCCAAGGTTTTAGTTGGGTCAGCTACCCATCTTTACATTCGTTTGCGAAAAGTATAATAGTAAAACTATGAACTGAACACGATGTGCATCCCGACTATCATTTGTGCTGACAAGTGGACTGCGCCGCCTTTGTGTGAGCGGTAGGGGGAGTGGGAGGGCAATACTCTTCGGTGATGCCTTTATTTTATCAGTTTTGATCGTTTTTTTTCTCTTTCTTTCTCGTTTTTGTGTTTTGTCGCTTTCGGGGGGGGGGGGGGAAGATGCTGGACCCGGGGGAGGGAGAAGAGATAAATCTGGATGTTGCCTTCGTATCTCCGAAATCATCTGCTCTTTTTTTTTATCCCACTATTTTGTTTGTCTAACATGATGTTCTTGATGGCACACATGTTAATCTAAGTTGATTACCAGAAGTAGTGAATCTTCGTCTTGAGCATGAAGAAAAAACAGCTATAATCGATCCTCTTAGTCATTAGGCATTTTCGTGTTGTTTGAGTTGAAGTTGACCACGTATTCAGTAATATTATGAGAAATTTGACTATACATGACACCTTTATGCTTTTGTGCGTTTTCGAAAGACGATTACTTTCAAAAACATCCTAATCCCTTTTCCATTCCTTCTAACATGTCAAGTCTCACATAAGCAGTTAGCTGACCCTCGGATCGGGAATCAGTCGTCTTAGGCAGGCTTCCGTGAAGGTGAATTCCCTTTTCAGATTTACCTTTCGTTACATTTCACCAATAGCGTGCTTGAATTATCTACAAATCCATTGGATAATGCCGTTGCTAGGTTGCTAGGTTGTTCTCTGTGAACCATTCCTGGTTCGATTACATTTGTTCAAAGCTACGGAACTCATCATAGTCTGCTTTCTTCAACTCCTTCCTGACTTTTCTCGACAGAAAAAGACACTACTCAATACAAAGAGGGATCCTCCGACCTACCACTCTGTGTTGACAGGCATACAAAACATCATTTCATGGATTAGGGCTGAAGATAAGGCTTATTACAGAAGAAGGAGAGTTTTAGCATCAGCACTATTATTAGTCAACTCTTCTGTGCCATACAGGTTTACATGGTGGAATCTTTATTCGCCTGATGTTTCGAATAACTCGTCGTTATCAAAGGTCTGAAAGCGTATCGCAACTTTAGAGTGTTACCTATCACGCTTGACGTAGACCAGCTCTTAACTAGTTGCAACCCAGGCTGATGAACTTACAACTAATAAGAAACTCCGACAAGTCACTCACGTCAATTCCACCAATACCGAACAGTTGCTCAAGTTTCGTGACGATAGAGCAATTGAGACAGCCCGGTCAACCACGACCTATTTATAGTATCGTGACGTGACGCGTATCAGTCTCACTATCAAAGCTCACACAGAGGGATGTAAGGCAAGAGGTCACCAGTTATGTTGAAGCACACATTCTTGTTATTCATGCTCGGATTCCGGTGTATTATCTAGAAACCTCGAGAGTTTTTCTGGCACCAATACTGTCCAAAAGGGGGCACCAATACTGTCCAAGGGCCAAAATCGTGCACTTAACGTCAAAGTCACAACCAGCATGACCTTCCCTTCTGTGCTTCCCAAGCGGTGCAATCGAGCAAGACCTTCGTTTGCTGGCTAAATGTGCTTTCACACGAACGCATAGCTGTTTCCCAGTTTCTCCAATATAGCAAGCATCACAAGTTAAACACTGAAGCTCGTAAACCACAGCTCTTTGTGCACAGTCTCCTACTTTTCCATACGGGCAGATCACGCAGTCATCCATGATGCAAATCCAGTCATAGAGACGATTTCTAACCAACTGGTGTCTGATGTTTTCTCTCGGTGTGTTCACCAAAAAAACGTCATTGGCTAGATCCGCTCTTTCCAGGCACTGCTGAATAACTGCGCTGAATCGATCGGATATGAATGGTAATTGAAGATACATCTTATCTTCAGTTCCATTTGGAGAAGGCCTTGATCTGCTTCGTGAGCCATGCTGCCAAGTTGTGTATCCATTCAGATTAGCTATTTGGTGTGCAACCCTTCCGGATTCTTCCCGCTCCTCGTTACCGGTGCACACCTCCAAAGCCTTTCTGTACATGTTCCGTAATACTGCGCGTTTAACAGCTTTGAGGTGTGCCGACATTGCATGAACTAGGATATTCTTGGAGCTTTCTTTTCTATACCATTTCACACTGTATGTTCCACTGGTAACCCTTACCTGAGTATTCAGAAAGGGTAACCAGCCTTCCTGCGGGACTTCTCGAGTTAGCTTGATGTACTGCGACTGACTGTTTAGGATATTGAACAACTCATCCATTACTGACTGAGTTGATGTTATGACGAAACAGTCGTCAATGTAGCGGCAGTATGGGTGGGTAGTTTATGGGTAAGCAATCCAGCACTGGTTGTTCGACTCTACTCATAAAGCAGACAGCGAGAACCGGTGCTAGCCGCTGTCCCATTGCAAGCCCTCATATCTGCGAAAAATATCTACCGAACCACTTGAATATATTGCACTTCAAGCACTCCTCGATGAGAGCCACTATTTGCGCCTTGCTCAATCCGAACGTCAACACACTTCTTTCGTGCTGGTCAAGCATTTCTGAAACTGCTTGCAAAGCGTCGTCGTTGCTAACGTTGGTGTAGAGCGCAGACACGTCAAATGACTCAACAACACAGTCGCGTTGAAGTCTGCAAGCACGTAAGCGATCCAAGAACTGTCCCGTATTCGACAGATGCGATGGTATATGGACCAGGAGTTAGCCGATGATTTTATTTAGGAACCATGAAATGCGATCGGTCGGTCCATCAACACAACTGATTATAGGCCTGATTTTGTAAGCCTGCGGCAGCGGTGACTGCATGTTTTCAGCAGACAACTTATGAGTTTTAATAAGGCTATAAAATAGTGGGCACGTGGGGTTCTCCAGCTTCAGCCTTCTGATGAGTCTTTCACCCAATTTTGCCATCTTTCCTACCTTGACCCAGAAGGTGTTTAAGTTGTGTGTTTGCATAAGAAAGGCTTTTTCTTTCGTGATGCGGTAGACTGTTGTTTCGGCTAGATGGAGTTCTGTGATTTCCCTGTCAAAGACTGAGGTAATATCACAAATTCTCCACCTTTGTCGCTGACAGAAAGGCGTACTTCATTCCGTTTTATTCTTTCCCGGATTTCGTTGAACCCTTCCCATTGCTCACGTGTCAGGTTGGAGAGCTTTTCGCGCTTGAACTTCCTGCTGACAAGATTCAGAACTTAATATCTGCTTCCAGGGAAGGATCAGATTCTTTATAAAATGACTGCGGGAATGGAATAGGTGTTGGAGTAGTACGCTCTAGCTTTTCGACCACCTGGGAGTCGCGTCGTGCTTTCGTTCTCAGTTGGTCCCTGAACTTTTGCAAACCGCATACAATTTTACGAACGGTAAGCGGGTTGGTCGTTTGCCTTAATGAGAACGATGGCCCCAAACTTAGTAAATCCAGAGCTTCCGACGAAATTTGTGCATCGCCTACGACGGTGACTCTTGCTGTTTTAGGTATGATGTTTGGCTGTTGCGAGCTTCGTTGTTCGGATCGGTTAAAATTGGACGAGGAGTGATCCTAATCAGAATTTCTTACCCGTTGTGCGTCCCTCAGGGAATCGTACTTGGCGCAGAGCGTGGCCTTGGCGTCAGAACGGATAAGATCACACAGGCGTTTCGATTCACCTTCAATCCTTCTCCATAATTCTTCCGACAGAAGGCGACGACGGCACCAATACCATTGGCTGCTTTCATAGTAAGCGGGCACGCCGGCCGGCGGTCTATGAAAGCAGCCAATGGTATTGGTGCCGCTTCCCATAGTTTTCACGATGCTGGTGTTACATATGGTAAGCCAGTAGGTGAATCGGTCGTCATTGTTTGCCAGCGTTCCAACTTCCCAAACTGCCTCATTCCCAAACCACACCCTTTTATCTCCCTTGATTTCACGTTGCGTCGTACTCAACCTTTTTTTTGTTCGTCATAAGATGCCATCAGCCAGATTATATCAGCTGGACTGGTTTCTGAACTTATTATAGCCAAAATTCGAAGTTCCTTCACGAGATATTCCTTGTCAAAATCATGTAATCCTTGATCTCCTTCACGAAGTGTCCTTAGAGGGCCTTTGCTGCAGAGCCATCTTCTCGCCAGGTAGGAGCTAGTACCTCCCGTTTTGAGTTATATTCTTTCGACTGCAAGGCCAAATTTCAAGTTACTTGTTCACTGCTGCACTCAATTTACTTCTTCACTGCTGCAGGTATCACGTATTTTCTGGGAATAGGTTTGGTAAAGTAAGTGCCGCAAGCCTCAAGTTTTACTTCTCTTCGTGGATCCTCATTAAAGCTCCTCTGTCCCTGCCGACGACACCGTGGATCACTTGCTGTGACGAGGTCATCTCCCTTTAGATCGACCTGATGATATCATCAAGACTCTTCAAACTACTCCTCCGGGGTGATTGTTATAGTCGAAGACCCTTCCATCGGGATGATCCTCACACGATTTGGCCGCTGATTTCAGGTGCAGAGAGAACACCATCTTTGGGAAACAATTACCGCTATAGTTTCCCGTAGTTCCGTTTCCCGGTCTCTCCATTGTGACAAAATTAGACACGTTTTTGTATTATCCATGGTCTTCCTACAGCAGTAAGCAGTTCTTCTTTAGGACTTTAGCATACGAAGTGAATTTTAGCCTACAAACTGAATTTTCGAGCCCCTTCGGTAGATACTTAATTCGTGCTATGACGACCTTATCGGACAGCTGGACAGAGATTGTACCACAGAAACAAAGCTCTTCAACGATTCATATCAAGTAAAATATGGAAGGGCGTACGAAAAGGCGATACGTTTTTCCCAGTGGTTTGCACTAACTTTAAGCCCTGTTCCGTGATCATGGCTGAATGATGGAGATGGATGGGGAACACCTGACCTATCTGCTCTTTGCTTGAGATTGCGCCATTTTTGCAAATGATTGCTAGAGCTCCAGAAGAAAGTGTGTAACTACAGATGAAATCGAGTGAAATCGGACTTTAAACGAATTTGTCAAAGACGATGTGATTGCACAACCAGTTCAGCCCTACAGCGATAGTCAAAATAAATGGCGAAACCATCTGAGAAGTAAAAAGCTTTAAGTACCTCGGACACCTTCTCAGCTTCACAGAAAGCAGCAGCGGAGAGTACAGCAGGCGCAGGAAGGCAGGTTGGTCTAGCTGCAACAAAATCTCAAAGGTATCATTAGACGAAGACCTCAAAATGCAACTGAAAGCGTCGCTTTTCTACTCGATGGTGACAGCAGTGCTGTTGTACGGCGCGGAATGCTGGTACGGAGGCAGACGAAGAAAATTTGCTGTGACGCGAAGATCAGTGGAACGTAGAATTTGCAAGGTGTCACTTCGTAAAAATTGAGTTGCGAAGACGAAGTGGCCTTGTTGATGTTGTCCAGGAAATGTCAATATAAACGTAAACGAGAATGGGCCGCTCATGTGACAAGGTTGAAAGGTAACCGACCTTCCGGCTAACGAACTGGATCCCACTGGATCACAAGCGAATGCCAGGAAGACCTAAGTTGAGCTGTGTCGATTCTGAGGTGAATACGCATGGCCAACAATGGAGAAGACGTGCGCAGGACCAAAACGGATCAAACTCGACCTAAGTGAATGGCGAAGTTCGCAAGGACAAGTCGGGTAAAGGTGATACAGGTGAATTTTCGGCCGAGGCCACGGCAGTCTTCAACCCTGTTAGTGAAACATTTGTTCTAATTAATTTCAGAACAGCTATTTTCTGCCTCTAAATAAAGTCCGGAATGTGGTTTTCCAAAGCATCAGCTGCCGGGAATTGTGAAAATAAGGAAAAGTCAACCAACAACTGGCACTTCTCAGACGTCTTCTGCCGATCTCGCCTAATTGCTATATTTTTTTACTCTCTGACTTAGGTTGTTTTCTGAAGAGGATGATTTCTAATGACCTGAGCAACTATCAAGAAGCAAACGCTACGACTTCTCTTGTCCTTAACAACCGCTGTTATCGATTGCTTTTTGATTTTGTCCGTACAGTATCAAAACCTTTTTTGATCGTATCGAAAATTCCAGGTAAATCAATATAAAAGAAGGTTATACACCCTTGCATTTCCAGACGCATAGGGAGAATGTACGTATAGAATCCCAATAGAAGAGTGAGAGGGTAGAGGATTCCGATGTCAAGTTCATAGTTCCGTAAATATGTGAGTTAATACTTGAAAATTCGCTTAACCAACTGCTGACCTCGTAGCGGATCCCTATGTATTTTTATAACAACGTCGCAGCAAAAGGAAACAAGTGTGATGACATGACAATGATTCTCCACTATAACATAGTTGGATCATTAACACCTTTTCGACTTCCTTCGACTAAAAGTAGTTCTTCTTCGAAGACCATCCTTCGAGAGGGATCTCTACGTAGTGAGAAAAAAACAAAAAAATCCCGCTACCTGTTATCAGGACTAAATAAGGTAAGAGAATGATGATACGATACGATTCCAGAAATGCAAGAAAAGTATGTCTTATGAGAAACCGGTTTTGATCATTCCCTAAGGCAACATGTGGCATGTCATGAGCATCGGGGTTGTCAGAAAACGAAGCGGTTCGTATGAATGTAGGAGGCGAATCGAACCACCAAGCAAGTTTTCTATATCAGTTGTTTTAACTTGTTATTTTCCTTTTTAATGTGCCATGTAGGTCATATTAATACGAAATGTAGCTGTATCTTTTTGCTCATATGGCCTATTTTACAGCAACGTTTTCAGCTTTCCACATAGTCCAGTCGCTAGCAAGCACATCAAAAGTTTAGTTTGATGTACGACACACTATTTGATCGACATATTTAGGTCAATGCGGCGACATCAGCCACTACGCCACCACCGCTCCCATTATTACGGAGCCACTACGCCACCACCGCTCCCTACTATATAAAGCTCGCTAAGTGTGTCTGTTGGTTTGTCGGTGTGTGTGTGTGCGTGTGTGTGTTTCACTACAAACTCATAACTCCTATTTACGTAGGGCTAGGCGGGCTGGAATTTCATAGAAGTACAGGCGACGTTATGAGACACTCATGGCAGGTAGCAGGACCAGCTCCCGGCTACAGGGGGCGGGGCGTGTGTGATATAGTTTTTCGACCATTCATAACTCCTGCTTACGTGGGCCTAGAGCGTTGAACTTGGTAGGGGTACAGGCAACAGGACGGGAACACTGGTGATAAGTGATAGAGGAGATAACAATCGGAAGAAGTTAATAAAGCGGTCTAGTAGGCGAAAGCCGTAGGACCCCTCACCACCTTCGTGTTAACGGTGAGGTCTTGGCGCTTTAGTAAGGAGCGTGGATCAAAAAGGCACCGCAGATGTTCAGTGTGACGAGCCATAGAAGGCGCGAGGCATCAGGTCTACATATACATGTTCCATATTAACAGTGGAGCACTCTAGTATGTGATGTTGGGTACGAAGAGACCTAAGGGATTGGTGACAAGGACTGATAAGAAGTGGGCAGGGCTGACAAAAAGCCTAGAAGGCTAGGGTCACTGGGTTTGTAATGGTGGACTAGGATGACAAAAGTGAGTGGTTAGGGCAGTGATAGGAACCCATTAGCTGCACTACGATAAGCAGATGAGAATGTTGCTCATTTCTCGCTATTAGATTACGACCGCTACCCAGCAAGCTTTGCGACTCAATGAAGGATTCTCTTTGTTCGATACCGTTTGCGACAAAATGTAACCGACCGATAACAATTCAGAATTCTCAAACAATGATATCTCCCTAAAGGGAAGGGTCCATCGATAACGGTATCTGATAAGGGTGTTGTCACCACTCTAAACATTTGTGAGGACCTGCCAAGGCTTTGGTTGCCTAACAGGTGAATCTTTGTTAGGTACTTCTGAGATAGGGAGCAAAAGATATAATTCGAATTGAAGGCGTGAGCATCGTCTTACACAGAATACCATTTGCACTGCCCAGTTAGTTCTGTGCTAACTTCGTTGCAGGAAAATATTATTTATTTCAAAGATGAAATGGAGAGTCAGCCGATTACTATAACTTTGCCGCAGGAGGGAAGCCCGGCGTTAGCCGGGCGAACACACTGGTTCATATAAACGAACCATTCGCCGTGCACATTCGTGCGTATCGAGCGCGCTTTTGAATGGTGGACAGTGTGTGTCACCTGTGCAATCTTTGATTAGCCCTTTGACGATAATGGCACGGGTGCTTCGTTGCTCACGTCGTCGAAACTAGGCCATGCCGCAGCCATCAAAAGCGTCGTGTCAGTCCGCGATTCTTGGCAAACGTCGCAGTTGTCAGGGGGATATAAGAATTACGCGCGGTCCACCGGCAGTCATGGAATGAACATAATACGACTACTGCAAATCATTCGCTCCACCGACACTTAGTGGTAGTATAATGTCATCTCGAGATCGCAGTGGGCTGTGCGGCAGGCGAATTAGCTCCGACGGACGCGCGAAACGGACGTTCCCGCCTTGTCCACTGTTGAGTGCCACCATGATTTTTTTTTTGTTTCTCCGTGCTTTCAAAACTTACTCAGTAATTCTATATTTATTGAACAACTGGGGTGCTACTCGGAAACCCTGGGACGTTCGTGAGATCTGTGTATGCCCTAAAAGCATTGCAGGCAGTAGAAGCTCTCATTTTCGATCATGCGACCGCCTGGTCGGTCTCAGCCTGGTAGTCGCAAAGTCTGACTTATTCCTCGATGGCCTTGAATGTGATACGAAATGCTACAGCGTGCATTGCAAAATTCTATCCTATCCTACATTCCTTCCGATGACGAACTCCATTTCTGAGCCTCAGTCCTAATATGTATAACGCATTAATGTGTGTGTTGATCGCGAAATATAGGACCTTCCGGAGTGTTTCGCGTGCGCGGCTCTTGGCCCACCGCCAAAAAGGCTAGATACTCCTCGATTGAACACATTCCATTCCTGTTCGCTTCAATTATACATGTGTAACACTTTACCCTGAGTTCTAAGCATCTAACTGTTATTCCTTAACGTTTTGTTGATGGTGTTATAAGGTTGACTCGCTTAGGTTTTCTTTTGTTTCTGAATTCTTCAGTCTTATAGACACCTTCAGCAGGCGAGTGCCTTCTTGGTGAGGTGTAGTTGTTCTACTTAGGTTTATCCCGATGCCGACGAAATTTTTTTTACAAGATTCCAGCAGTTAAGTGGGCCAGAACATGTTTTCTTTCCAGGAAAAGGCATGTTTTAGCCTTCTGAGATCATGTCAGAAAACGTCAGAACAGAGCCGCACACGCTACACGCATCCGAGGATCCCATATAAATATTTTTAGATGCGATCGTGTGTGTGCATGTGTGTGCGTTTGTTTGCGCGAAATGTGTTTTGAGCGAAATTTCAAAATTCGCAAGTCCTGTTCCTCTAAGCCTAGAGTACAAATTCGGTAGGAGTACAGGCGGCAGGATGGTAACACTCATGGTATGGCAGGACCGGACTCCCCCACAGAGAGCGGGGATTGCGGGAAATGAGATGAAACGATAAACGATAGCAAAGAATATGTTTGAACAGAAATTCATAACCCCTGTTCCCGTGGACTTGGAAAGTTCAAAATCGGTAGGAGCAGAGGAGGCATGATGGGATCACTGACGATAGAACAGACCCTAGAGAGGATGAGACATCCACCAGCTGAATCTTAATGTGTTTGCTACGATCTGGCTTCGACTCTGTTCGAATGTTTCATCGACAAGAGAAGTAAGTTCAGCCACATGGACAGATAAGGGGACTGTCAAATCTCGTGTTCCGAAAAGTGTCATTTGTTACGAATGAGGAGCGGCGAGCTCGCCGATTATCACAACTCTGTCGCTAGAAGGAGGGAAACCCGGTATATACTCCTACTATTTATAAAGCAGTAACTTGGTGTGTCGGTTTGTTGGTATGTCGGTATGTCGGTATGACGGATGTGTGCTGTCCGTCCGTGGAACTTTATGATAACGATAGAGGTAGCGATATCGGAAACCCAGCTCTGTTCTACACTTCCTTTTTATCTCTCTTATTTATAAAGCAGTAACTTGGTGTCGGTTTGCCGGTATGTCGGTTTGTCTATCTGTCCGTCCGTGAAACTACATGATAACGATAGTGGTAGCGATATGGAAAACCCAGCCCTGCTCCACAGTTTCTTCTTATATATGAAGCAGTAACATGGTGGGTTGAATAATTTAGTAGAGTGAGTACTGCGGATTGAAGTGGGTAATGTGAAGTTGGTGTGAAGTTGTGATTTCGATATGTACTTTCATCCTGCTAAGTGTGTCATTACGGAAATCGGAGATGCTGAAAAAATTGAGAGATCTCCTCTTTTTTCAACATTGAGTGCTAGAGCACACATAAGGAGGTTAGCCCATAGTGGTGCGCAGGAACCTTTCCTGACCAAGAGTATGTATTTTCACCTTAGCGTCATGAGGGAAGTAGCGCCGTGGCGGGTGAGTCGATTGGATACTCAACTCATGCCCCATCCTATCTTTTTGCAAGATGTAATCATCTCACCCCCACCTCGGCGCTCCTCCCCTCTTGAAGATAGGTGAAAACTGTATCCTTTCACGTAGGACCGTCTCTAAGCAAGATGTGATCTGCTACCACTTCTTCCCTGTCCTCTAGCCCTCAACGCCGGATATAAACTGACTATATTTTCTCAAAAGTAGGGAATGGGGCCCGGCGTAAGCCGAGCGACCCGACTGGTCCTTACTTTATATGAAGCGCTCGCGTCTGTCTGTCTGTCTGTCTGTCTGTCTGTCTGTCTGTCTGTCTGTCTGTCTGTCTGTCTGTCTTTCCGTCTGTCTGTCTGTCTCTCTGTCTGTCTGTCTCTTTGTCTCTCTGTCTGTCTGTCTGTCTGTCTGTCTGTCTGTCTGTCTGTCTGTCTCTCTGTCTCTCTGTCTCTCTGTCTGCCTGTCTGTCTCTCTGTCTCTCAGTCTCTCTGTCTCTCTGTCTCTCTGTCTCTCTGTCTCTCTGTCTCTCTGTCTGTCTGTCTGTCTGTCTGTCTGTCTGTCTGTCTGTCTGTCTGTCTGTCTGTCTGTCTGTCTGTCTGTCTGCCTGTCTGTCTGTCTGTCTGTCTGTCTGTCTGTTTGTTTGTTTGTTTGTTTGTTTGTTTGTTTGTTTGTTTGTACGGAAATTCATAACTCCTGTCTCCGTGGACTTAGGACGTTCAAATTTGGTAGGGCAGGATGGAAACAATATGGTGGGTTGCACTGCCGGACTCCGCCCACAGGGGGCGGGGTTTGTGCGAACAAAATGTTTCAGCGAAAAATCATAACTCCTGTCTCTGGGAAACGAGAAAATTCAGATTTGGTAGGAGTACCCAAAGCAATGTGGGAACACTATGGTGGGTAGCAGGACCGGACTCCGCCCACAGTGGGCGGGTTTTGCACGAAATAAATGAACGCGTGGAGAATGATAACTCACGCCTCAGTGGACCCAGAAAATCCGAATTTGGTAAGAGTATCCGAGGCAGGGTGGGAACACTAATGGGGGTGGCAGGATCGGGCCACAGAGAACGGGGTTTGCGCCAAAATTGTCAATGTGGCCCTACGGCGTTCAAACTTGGCAGGAGTATAGGCGGTAGGATGGGAACACTTATGGTAGGTGGGAGAACCGGCCTCCGTCCGGGGTCCATAAAAGGCGTCCATAAAAGGCGGGGTGTCCGTAGAAGGCGGGGTGTGCGCGTCCGCCCACTGGGGGTGGGATTTGTGCGAAATCAGTGTCTGAGCGAAAATCCATTACTCCTGATCCCATGGACTTGGAGAGCAAAATTAGTAGGAGTAGAGGGGTTTCTCGCCGCTTTGATATCATTCATGGCAAAACTTATCCGACCTCTAACAATCTTGGATTTTCATTCAATGATGTGTTCATAGAGAAAAGGAGCTACATTTATGAAGACGGTTGATAATGGTATTATTATGACTCGGCAACATTTGTGAGTACCATTCAAGGCTTTAAATGCCCGCCAGTTATATCTTTAACGGGTCATTATGTTTAACATTAACAGCGACAGTTCGAGACTGACAGATTCAAATCAAAGGCATAGACATCGGCACATTTTGAATGTCGTTTGCATGCCCTATTGTGCCTATACCGAACTTCGTGTTCGAAAAGTATCATTCGCTCCAAAGAATGTTGTGCTGTTTGCCGTTTATCACAGCTCTATCATAAGAAAAAGGGAAGCCCGGCCTTAGCCGGGCGGTCAGGTCTCTATATATACAGCGGTAATTCTGTGTCTTTTTGCATGCCCGCTTTGCGCCCTTCACGACGAAGAGTGTGAATGTCGCGTGAGCGCGGTGAGGAGACAGTTGTGGAATGGGAAGTCAACCAGTACTGTTCATTTTGGTTTTCTAACAAGTCGTAGGTAAGCGGTAGTGGGCATGTGGTGCACGCATTAGCGTACGTAGCCCAACTGATAATATATAAAGCAGTAGCTTGGTGGGTAGGTTAATGGAGTGAATTGAGAACTGCGTAGTGAAGTGAGTAATGTAGAGTTGACTGGGTACTTCAGAACTGTTATTTGATTTGTGCTGACATCGTGCTTTACGAAAATCGGAGGGGATAATGTAGTTGGGAGACCTCCGCTTTTTTTCAACATTGAGCGCTAGAGCGCATATAAGGAGGTTAGCTCAAAATTGTGCTCAGGAACCTCGATTAGCCGAGAGTATGTAGTTTTTTTTTTGACTTTAGCATCAGAAGCGAAGTCGCTTCGGGTTGGGTGAATCTTCTTAATGTTCAACTAAAACCCAATCCTAGCTTTTTGTAGAAGTAATCACCTCACCCTCACCTCCTAAAACTCCTCCCCTCCTGAAGCTTGAGTAAAAACTGTATCCTTCCGTCTAGAACCGTCTCTAAGCACAGGCATGGTCGACTACCACTCCTTCTCTGCTCTCTAGCTTTCACTTTTGAATGAAAGTGATGCCTCTCCCTAACTACATTTTCTAACTAAAAGTAAGGAATGAGGCCCGGCCTAAGCCGGGCGACCTGACTGATCTCATTCATAAATCAGTAACTTGGTGTGTGGGTTTGTCGGTTTGTTGGTTTGTCTGATTGTCCGTCTGTGAAACTTATGATTACGACAAAGGTGGTAATATGGAAAACCTAGCTTTATTCTTCTTTTTCATCCCATATATAAAGCAGTAACTCAGTGGAAAGGCTAATGGAAGAGAGTGAGTACTGCGGAGCGAAGTGAGCAGTGTGGAGTGAAGGTGTGGAGTACTTCGAAACTGTTGTTTCGGTTTATGCTGGCATCATCGTCCTATGGTCTATACGAAAATCGTATAGACAGGTGTAACTTGGGAGGTCTTTTTGAAGCCACAACCAAGATGATACAATGATTTTATTCGGCTAACGTTTCGGCCAATCGCCTTCGTCAGAGCCTGGAAGCCAAAAAATATTTGAGATTCATCCTGGGCAAACGACGTTCAGACCTCAGCTTAGTTCAGGTGTGGCCTATAGATACCTAGGAAAGTATTGAAAATCACAATAGGTAACTCACCTTAGATGTCACAAGAAGACCGTTGACCCTCCTTTTTTAAATTGCGTATTTATACTAATCACAGTGGGTGGGCCCGAGTGTGCTGACCCCTACCTCGGATGCCGGTGGCAGTTGAAAACCACACAGGTCGAGGAACGGGGCAAGCTCGTTAGTTACAGCCAGACATTCATCCTTCCGATTCATTTTTGGATTTTTTAGCGTTGATCCAAAAAGCTTCAAGAGTTTTTCGCGCTGAGGTCGTGGGTTCCCGCATCAAGACCCTGATAGATACCCCAAACTCTACATCCTCGTGGTGGTGCCTCCTATGGTCCCCCAGGGGCGTTTCCCCAAAAACAGTAAGCACACGTCTAAGGTGTGACCTCCCAGTCTGTCCAGTACTCTATGTCTTGGTTAAAACCCATAAACTTTCACCAAACTCCCTGTCCTCGCTCTACCCCTTGGACTTCAAAGTTCGTCCCATAATAAGCAGTGTAGGCGGTCCAACAGACAGAATTTCCTGGCTGTTCAACCTCGTGTTATCCCAACTGCTAACTTTCATCCCTGCCCATCTGAGGAATACCATGAAGTTCCTTGATCAACTGCGAGAGACCCGATTTAGAAGGAACCACGTCATAGAATCATTTGACGTGACCTCCCTGTACACTAATGTGTCAAACGGGGACGCCATGCAGGCCACCCACGAACTTTTGAATACACATGCGGGGTCAATAAATATGTATGGGCTTTCGGTCTCCCAAGTCATGGCGTTGGTCAAGGAGTGCCTGGACTGCTCTATATTCAGGTGGTCAGGGCGATACTACAAGCAGGTCAGGGGTTTAGCTATGGGTCAACGGCTAGCACCCGTACTGGCCATTGCCTACATGTCGAAAATTGAAAAACCCGTTTTGGATCGCCGGCCTGTCCTCTACTGTCGCTACGTAGAGGACTGTTTCGTCGCCTGCCCAACCCAGAAAGAAATGGACAAGTGCTTCGGATTGCTGAACAGCCAGGCTGACAACATACGGTTTACACGGGAGAAGCCAAATGACAAGTGGTTGCCGTTTCTCAACATGCAGGTCCAGCTTGAGCGAGGATTCCTGCGGACAAAATGGTACAGGAAGCCCACCAGCAAGAATATTTTAGTCCATTTCAGGTCGGCGCATCCACGCAAAATCAAGCGGGCTATCACGGCGAATATGATAAGAACTGCGAAAATGGTCTCATCGGGGGGTCAAGAACAAGTAGAATCCGTGGAACTCGCTAAAAAGGTGGCTCTTTCCAATGGGTATCCCCTGAGGGACGGGCACTATGGCAGGCCACCCCAACGAAAACCACACGAGCCAAGATGTGAGAATTCGGAGAAGGTGCCCTTTTGCCTTCCTTTCGTCTCGGACTCCGTCAGTCTAGACGTGAGAATGGCGTTGCGAAAGTGTGGGCTCGATGACACGGTCCGGGTGGTTGAAGTTCCCCCCAGAAATCTGAAGCAGAGGCTGGTACAAAACCGTCTCTATGATCGTTTCTGCACGACCCCCCACTGTATCATCTGTTCCAACGGGCGAGGGGGTGACTGCATGACGTCAGGTGTGATCTACGTGATCACATGTAACCTCTGTGGAGATTAGTACATAGGCGAGACCGGAAGACCTCTAATATGCAGGGTCAAGGAACACCTGGATGGCTTGAAGAAATCGAGGCCTAAAACGCCCCTGGGGGACCATAGGAGGCACCACCACGAGGATGTAGAGTTTGGGGTATCTATCAGGGTCTTGATGCGGGAACCCACGACCTCAGCGCGAAAAACTCTTGAAGCTTTTTGGATCAACGCTAAAAATCCAAAAATGAATCGGAAGGATGAATGTCTGGCTGTAACTAACGAGCTTGCCCCGTTCCTCGACCTGTGTGGTTTTCAACTGCCACCGGCATCCGAGGTAGGGGTCAGGACACTCGGGCCCACCCGCTGTTATTAGTATAAATACGCAATTCAAAAAAGGAGGGTCAACGGTCTTCTTGTGACATCTAAGGTGAGTTACCTATTGTGATTTTCAATACTTTCCTAGGTATCTATAGGCCACACCTGAACTAAGCTGAGGTCTGAACGTCGTTTGCCCAGGATGAATCTCAAATATTTTTTGGCTTCCAGGCTCTGACGAAGGCGATTGGCCGAAACGTTAGCCGAATAAAATCATTGTATCATCTTGGTTGTGGCTTCAAAAAGACCTCCCAAGTTACATCTATACTATGCCAAGATTAAACGATAGTCGAACATGTGTTGCCGTATAGACAGGTATTAATGTAGTTGGAGATCCTCCGCTTTTTTTCAACATCGAGCGCTAGATCGCAGATAAAGAAGATAGCCAATGATTGTGTTCATAAATATTTCTTCATTAGCGTCGCACAGGTTTTTGACCTGACATTCAGGAGGCAAGGAGCACCGGGGTGTGTGAGTCAATGAATGTTCAATTCAAATATCATCCTAGCTTTTGCATGGGGTTATCATTTCACCCAACCCCCCCCCCCACCCCGGCGCTCCTCCCATCCTGAGGCATAGGTCGAAACCACTATGTTCTTTCGCCCAGAACTGTTTCTATGCACAGATAAGATCGAACTCCCTTCCTCCGCACTCTAGCCCTCAGTGTTCGATAATAGCGATGCCCCCTCCCCCCTACCCAACTACATTTTCCAACCACTTTGTAAAGGTAAGGAGTGAGGCCCGGCGTAAACCGGACGTTCTGACTGGTAACGAATACAGCAAGATCTTGATAATTCTATGATACGGGAGCTATTGCTTAATATAGCAAGCCAGAAAGACTTCCTCTTGAGACAATGGCACCCACTGGTAGGTCGCGCTCGTAAGAATGGGGGCGTGGTCCAGTGAGCGCATCAAACCGAAATGCGCATTGTCGTCAAAGGGCTAAGGCGCTGTGAATGCGAATTTGGAATCATAGGCTTATATTAACGAGCTCGGTGTACGCACGGTGGGAGAAATCGGAAATGTGATTCTTCAACAGGTTGGGTGCAAATGTCCAAACAAAACGCTCAGAAACCAAGAGAATCGCTTTTTCACGTGAGGTCTCAGCCATTCGATGCTCCGTGTAGCATGATCGATATTTTTCGCGTACCCTACAGAATGACTGACTCGGGACTATTCGTACACAGCTGAGAAAATATCGATGAAAATATTAGGCTGATGCATGATTATTGCGGATTTCTTCGCGGCTTTTTTTATTTCGATAGAATTTGGATATTGAATTCGGGTTCTTTCCAGAAATGATCTACTTGATTTCCTCTACAAGAATATACTCAGAAAACCATCCGCATATCAGCGAAATTAGGCTTTACTACTTCGAGAAAGATTGAAAGGTGGCACAGTCATTCCGCGATCTCAGTAACTTTTCGGAGATCGAACAATCAGCCAGAGCCAACCAAGAAATGGGATCTGCCCCTGAATCTGCCATATTCACCAACGGAAACTTTTATGGATTATCTCATCAACCGTCCATCGAAAAAATGGCTAGAGAATAGAAGTTACGTCGATTTGGATGACTTGATGGCCGATGTCAAGGCGAGGATCGCCACTAGGATCAAAACTTCTTCGCTTTTTGGATCCGACTAACTAATCAATGGGAAGCAGTGCTTGACGTAGATGGTGAATAAGTTCCGGAGTAAGTATTTGAATATGTCTCTGCATAGTATTTCTATAGTCTCTTCAAGTCAAATTTACTGGAAAAAATCCGCAATAATTGTGCATCAACCTAATATATAGAAGCAGGTAAAATGCAGGGGAAATAGAAAATGTCAAAATAATCGTATTTGACCGCCAGGAAATCATGTGTACTTTCACTAGATCATCTAATGGACGATCGCTGAAAAGTTACTGAGATCGCGGAATGACTGTGCCATCTTCCAATCTTTCTCGAACTAGTTAAGCCTAATTTCGCGAATGTGCGGATGGCCTCTGAGTATATTCTTGTAGAGGAAATCAAGTAGATCGTTTCTAGAAAAAACCCGAATTCAATATCCAAATTCTATCGAGAGAAAATAGCCGCGAAAAAATCCGCAATAATTATGCATCAACCTAATATATTTAGTAGATGCGTTACACGTTTTCGCGCCCTTTCCTGCCCTTTTCAAAAGAATTATCCTATCCTCCTGAGCGACTCGGGCGATTTCTCTTCCATTCCCCTTTTTCGGGCAAGGTCAGTATCGCACCCAGCCCAGTGCCTCTCCAGCCCTGGGGCTCAGACAAAAGGATTCCATCAATAAGGCTTTCCTTTACACTTTAGAGGCTGGCAGAACAGACGTCTTACATTTCTCTGCGCTCTTGGCTCTAGTGATAGATACGCAAACTTCCTTGTAGTGAGTGCCCCACCAATTGCATTTCAATCAGCTTCTTCTTTTCAGCTAGTTTTATGAAAACGAACCGAATGTCCCTAAAACGTTGAATCGCAACACCTTAAGCACAAGCGCTACTGTTTGCAACGCCCTCAATCAAAAGGGTGCTTCGACACGCGTGCGGAGAATCGTTGGTACTATGAGTGCAATCATGTCATTCTATCTTTGACTGAGACAATTGAATGATACATGAAGCAGATTAAAAACTTCCTTCAACAACCTCGAGAGCCTGAAAATGCTCTGTAGCGCACGATCTACAGGGTGTCCCAAAATTATTCGTGCCGATTTATAGCAATATGTTTGAAACCTCTCAACTGCGAAAGACGATGGAATTTCTATGCACGCTAGCTAACACTATGTGCTACAACATGCTGAAGTCGCATTTCAAAATATCCCCCGTGAGCGCGAATAGAAGTCAAAGTTTGCTTTCGACTTGATCGCATGTGGCACGCAGGTATCCTTCTCCATTTCTTCCCAGCCGTCTTCCAGCTTTTGCATTCTAGGACTCCAAACTGGGAATGCGAACTCGGCAGGTCCACTTCTAATCAGGGACCATTCGTGGGATTCAAGTGAGTCAAGTTCTGGAAAATAGGATGACCATTCCTCTTCACCAATGAAGTCAAGCAGCTGTCGTCGGCACCACTCGCGGGCAAGCTTGGCTCTGTGGGCTGGAGTAGCGTCCTGCTGGAAGGACTACGAGATGTTCCAGAAAACGTAAACGGATCATTGTTCCATTTGCTTCCAGCAGTACGCCGTTTGAGTGCTGGTCTTGGTCAATTTTCTTGCCTGCGTCGAAGAAACCATGAGCGGCTTACCCTTGTCACTGATTTCCTCGAAAAACATCATTTTACTGTTCCGATAACAACATTTTTGTGAGATCTTACACGCTGGATGTTTCTTTCCGGAACGCGAACGTTTTGGTTGCTGAGGGATGGTTTTATCGTAAAAATTTTTTGGGCAGAGAAAACGACGAAGGGGTGCGTGTCATCACTCAAGTGGGTCTGCGACTTTCTGCATTTTTTGGCCCTGCAGAGTCTGTTGAGATCGGGATCGGAGCATACGATAGGAATGGTAGTGAGGCTTCTGCATGACATTCTTCCATCGCGATAACTCCTGTAAGCCGTGCCCGTTGACTTCCTTTTGATGGGTCATCCAAGATCTCGAGTGATTGGCATATGGACCATTTTAATAGTCCTATCTTTAGAAACATTCTACCTTTCTATCTTTCCTGGTTTGTCTCTGATTCAATCTTCTTTTCTATATCGTTTAATAGCCTCTTATACGGTTATTAGAAAAATCCCAAAGAATTTTATAACGCCCTTCCACTTCTCGCCCGTCAATGATTGCAAGTGGCATTGGATGAGCCTCCTCCATCTGAAAGATAATGGGAGTTCCACATCAGCAACCATGCACATTGTAAGGAAAGCTTATTGTACAACTAAATAATAACAGGTTATGTTAATTTGATAGATTATTTCTGCCTTAAAAATTACTGAACTTTGGCGCAAATAATTTTGGAACACCCTGTATAACTAATCCAGCTGGACCGTTCGACTGATATGAGTGAAGACCATTACAAAGGCATATCGAAGTCAGAACGGAATGGAGCTGGAAATTATCAGACTTTTTAAGTTCCTAATAATTATTACGATTAGCGCAGTGCGATAGGGCACTTGGCTGAATTAATTACACACCAAGCGCTCCACACCATTTTCAAGCCTCGGAGGGGTATTTATCCCATCAAATAGAACCCGCTCTATTGTAGCAAACCTGTACGACAAAGTATTATGAAGTATCGTTCCGTCGAACCTTCCTGTTACGATGTTGGTTTGAAGGTTTCGAATCACACTGAACAAGGTAGCGATCACTGGTAAGACGTGCTTTCAAAAATTTAACTTCATTAGACAAACCCCGAAATCAAAACAAACACTAAGAAAAGGAAAAGGCAATATGCAAATGGGCACATCCATTCATAGCTGAGATGTCTGGAGGTGTAGACTCGTAAACAAGAAACGTAGAAGTCTGCTCGTTCACGAGGATAGGCACATGGTGAAAGGTCACGCGAACAGCCGATAGAGGACGAAGACGGCAGGTTGTTACAAATTTAGAAAGAAGACATCAATGCCAAGGGTCTAGCGTACAGCATCTAACTCTTGACTACTACTTATCATAAGTCCCCTCCGTTTACTCTACCATTAAGATAAAGCCATATTGCAAACCTAGAAATCTATTCTAATAACAGAGTAAGCTTATGTTCGAATTATTTCTTTTTTCGGGGTGTGCCAGCTAAAAAAAACTAAAAAAAAGAAGACATCAGAGAATTGCGACCAACCAAGGACGTGATATACTGGGAAGTTAAGAAAGTACGAGTTAGAAGGTTCTGATTGAAAAAATCCTTGAATTTGGTGAAGTTGAAATCAAACATAAGCTTGTGTAAAGTATACGAACATTCGCCATTTGCATAGTGTACCAGCCAAAAATCGGTAGAGGTGCACATATTCGGCGATCCCAAGTGAAGAATAGCTCACTCACCAATACCCCGGAAACGGCCAGGTGAATTTATGCGAAACCTCCCAGAAATCCGAGCGCATTTTTCGGAGGCGAACAATCCCACGTCATGTACTCTTGGGCATTTGAAGATATAAGCATAGCTGCAGGTAAACTACTCAATAATGTTCTACGCTGATTTCGTGACCAATAGTTATGAAGCTATCGTGATGTGAAGAAAGTATGAGCATTCCAGACCTGAACTGTGGGGAAGCAACCTTGATAGTTAGCGACTTCTGAGTCAAAGCCTATTCCGATAACGAAATTGGGGACAGCGGCTACTTAATGACACTGTTGGACGCCTTTATGACAGTGTTACTAAGAATGTACACAAAAATCCACTAAATTACAGCGATGAGTCATGATTAGAAATACCTCTAAGAGATGAAGTGATTGCGACAAGAATTAACAGTCCGATCACCACCATGATATTTAGCGACATAGGTGGTGCCCTGAACGGAAGCATTTCCTAATCAGGAAAGCAATTACGATCGAAGAATTTTCGTGCGTTCAAAGGAACAACAGGAAGGAGGAATCGGGAGAGACGCGACTGCTCTCTTCCTTATACTGCGAAGTGAAGGACGGCTACATCCGGAAAGGAGCACGATCTATGACCACTAAGAGTTAAAGAAAGATAGCAAAAAGGAATTATAAAGATGGTCAAGGCTTAAAGGGAAAAGCGGAAGACGAGAAACAAGACAAAGGTTCGAGAGGGACGATTAAGTTAAGGAGGCTGGTCTATCCACAATCCTGATATATCCGAGAGTTGACTTCAGAATCCTGTGGAATGATCCGGAAGCATAAAAGCAAACTAAGTGCTGAAACTACACCGCCTTGTTATTGTGTAACAAGAAACGGAAAAAACCTCTCTGAAGTCGCGCCTTCGATTGAGAATAAATGAGGAAATGAACTCTGGATAAGGAGGAGAAGACGACCGACGCGTTGGATGACCTTGGGGTAAGAGTGGATGTAGGACCCAGAATTCCGGTCACGTTCCGCCCCCCCCCCCCCCCCCCGCAGACTAGATCTAGTAAGTCGTCACGCCCACAGCGGTGATGATGATCGTAAACGAGCAAGACCATAAGCAAATATGTAAAGGAATCGAGGCGCGGTTGAATTTCAGCTCAGGCAAGCGGTTTGGCCACGCCCACGTTTCTCATTACTCAAAGGAGATCCGCCCTGGATTACTACTGCCGCCCACACAAAGAGATGTACGGTAGTGCCAGGGGGATTTCTAATCTCGTTCTCAGCCCAGAGATGACTCCTGAATGCACTTCTGCAAGGAAAAATCCGTTTCAATCTTTGTCACGTGGGAACAAATCACAAATGCATCGAATATACCCATGAATCTTACTAAATAGATCGCGGTAAGATAAACGGCGAATCAATCCGTCTACAGCATAACATGTGTTGTTGAGTGGATACTATCAACTTTTCGGTTATTAATGAATTGGGTAAAAAAGCTTGCTGAAGAGCCTTGGAATTTATTGCTCAACTCAGTGAGAGTGAGTACTGACAAAACCATCTCATAGCCTCCCATCCTGCTCCACGAGAATGGTGGAAATTCGGGTTCATCAGGCTCTTCGAGGTGACCTGAAGAGCGCGTATAAACTTTTAAAATATGAAGATAGGAAATTTTGGCTATCCGACATACACAGCCGCCTTTCCGGTACTTAATAGGAAAGCCAATTTTAGGATGGAGAGTACATAGAGAAACGAGAAAGTCAAAAAAGGGCAGTGTAAAACGGCAAAGCTATGCCTGAACTTGCTCAGAAGTACTGCCTCATTGCTAATATCGCAGTTCCTAAGCGCTTAACCGGGAGACACTCGGACACAATGCAGTCTGTACGAGAGGCTGGGTGTCAGCTTTTGCAAATTTTTCGAACGGGAAGCATAATCGCTGAAAACTATCATTCATCTTTCACTTCTCATGACAGCTGGTGTTACTCCAATAGCATCATAGTGGTATTGCTTCACACCTTCAATTGGTCAGCGCTTCATCACTCATTTTGATTTGGCGTTGTTGAAGAACAGGGGCCAACTCCGGTCATCCCCTTCGCCAAAACTAGGTTATTTTTTTCCCAGTTCGGTGGGAGTAGGTTTTTTTCAACCAGATGGGTGTAGGTCTTTTTTCATAAACATCGCGAGATGAAGAAACAATAACACTGTCTTCGTATAGAGAAAGAAGAAATGCGATATGCAAATTAGGTGGCGCCATCATATTCACCGAGGTCCCTCTCTCAAGAAAGTCAAAACAGTGTCAGAATACTCTACTGCATAAGAATGAGCTCAACAACAACAAGAGTAAGACGGGGGTCGATCTATTAATTCAAGGCTCAAGAAGCAGAAAGACAGTCCCCAAATTTTCCATTGTCGGCCTTCGATTGTCTTGTGCCATCATTGAGTCCACCTGCATTCGCCATTGCATAAGTTCGCGTAACATGCTGTGCTTGGAATTCTGATCCCCCTGAAGCAACTAGCAAAATCTGTTGCGAAAAACCCTATGCGAAGAACCACCGAGAAAGCAGGCACGACATTGAGAGTACATAGGTTACGGTGGAGTGATCTGGGGTGTATCCGAGTGTACGTTTCTCTAGTTCAACTGGAACTGAAAGAATCTCATGGTCAGAGGAACTTGATGGCCTGATTGGCTCATCTCCTCCATTCAAGCATTACACGATCACCGTGTAATTCACCGCAGACATACACCATTCAATCATATTTTATTTACTTAACCAATGCCTCCATGCATTCTAACTTTCACTACCAGCACTTATCACTTACCAATTAGTATCAGAGTCAACTGCCAAACATCTGTCAACATTATCTGTCACATTTCACCCTGCCCACCGAAGTTTTTATGTTCCCCTTCGAATATTGTGGACGAAATCGATAGCGATAGCATAGCTTTTGCCTTCTCAAGCACCTTATGAGCCGTCTTCGATGTCATCGCTCTCTTCCACCGGCATTAATGTTCTTACCAATGTGCGAAAACAGAAATGGAAAACCATTCAGGAAATGACTTTTCTCATCATGGCACATAAAATTTTGCAGCAGGTTGCCGAGGTCGGATGATTTCATCTTTAAGCGTATTTCAATACAATTTTAATGAAGTAATATTTCCAATTAAAATGTTCTACAATGCATTTAAATAGATGCACGCGAAAAATAACAAACATCCTGAGCTCGGAAATGACTAGGAAATCCCCGTTATTCTTTCGCCACTACCCATACCCGTGTAATGCGGCCAGATTAGGAACCCCGCGGAGTGAAGAAGGAAAAATCTATCAATCAGATATAACGCCAAGCATTCAAACTCTTATACCAATGTGATAACGATCTTTCCATCAAAAGGTTTTTAGCGCAAATGATATGGCAGCTCTGACTCTTGACATATGTATTTTGAGGCTCCTCCGGAGAAAAAAGCGATCCTAACGAAAAGTCGTTCCTTTGGTGAGCTGAATCTATTAAGAATTAAAATACGCCAAAGCTGAAACGATGCTGTTGCTATGAAAATCTATTAAACCCTGACTTTGTCAGGAGATAGGAATTGAATTCCGTCTGACATTTTCGCGCTTACTCTACCCTTCAACAGCTTTTGCCACGAATTATCGTAAAAATATACACTGAGCACCGCATTGCTTTCAAATCAGTGAAGGAGTTTATTTACTAGAAGAGCATAAGGAGGGGTATCGCCTATCGCCAGTCACCAGTGGTTCAAGGAGTCCATTCTCACCTCTCAGTGTGGTGTAAAATATTGCAAGGCCTTATTGGTTGTACATGTGTTATTACGGTTATATTGAAGAATTGTTGAATAAGGGAAGTTAGCAACATTTACGGTGATCGTTGACTTACTCAAGTTAATATTATATTTCCATACGCTGCTCTCCTGTAATTGTCCATAGTGAAGTCATGCACTATAGACCAACTACGAGTTCGAACCGGGCTTACACTTCATGATGTCGCCGCGGAGCTTTGAAAAAGGATATAGCTTGTAAGCACCACTGGTACGATAAGAAACTATGAAAGGAAGGAAGGAGTAGTAATGAAACCTGTCTCCGAAGAGTGGTTGTAGTGGTGAGCAAACTTCCCTCCACTGTTGATATACAGTTTGTATTCTTATAACAAAATAACCGCCTCTATTGAGCTGTGGCCTGCATCACAGCTCTCTAGGTAGGAAAGCCTTTTCTCCTGTAAGCGCCCTTAATCATTCGAGAACGGTGCAAGCTTTTTCCACAGCAACAACGAATGCTGTTTTTCATGGAGTAGTCACCGTAGTCAATCCTGGATGTATATTTCCATTTCCAAATGCCTTTTGATTTGATACTGAGCACTCGGAGTGATGGGCATGTAATTCGTCACTCAAAGCGATTATTTGCCTGAGCGCACCCCCTATTAATCAAGAGCTGGTGCTCAATCACTGACGGTCGCATTATATAAAACTGTGGCTTTTCAACCATTAATCTTAAGCTGTGTTGATTCGGAACAACAAGTCAGAGCGAATGATTACCACATCAGAGTTGCCAGTGGTCGTCAAGTAGCAAAAATTCTGGAAAAAAATGCTTATCGTGGTGGTTTTGACGAAATTCGGTACAATAAGAGTCTATGCGCTGAATTGTGGAGTGATGTGAATTCCCTATTGACTATTCCAAGTGTGCTGCTAGATGAAGTTGTACCCCGGAAAAAAACCATTCTCTACTCAAGGCGAAAGTCATAGATGAAAGGTAGCAGTGTATGTACCTTCTGAGAGAGGAGATTTCACTAAACTCTTAGATGGTTAACGATAACGATAACGTTAAGCCTACGAGCAACGATCTCATTAGCATCAATATAATCAATAGGACGATAGCTAAACTGCTGACTAGGGAATCCGGAATTTGTAAGATGCTGGGATCTGCAATGGGTGTCTTCGATTTTGGGCTGAGTAAAGTGGATTGTACAACTTCTCATACTGTAAGTTGTCTAGCAGGCATACTGGTGGCAAGAAAAAGTTCTTTTATAATTAACTTGTGCTCAAACAAAATTGGTTGCTGCAGAGGTTGTAATCAGAACGAAGCCAACCCAAGTTTTGCTGCGACTTGTTTTTTCGATTCTACCCTGAGTACAATGGTAAATTATAAATTATTAACAATAATCCTCGCCACATGCACAAACTGATCGGAATACATTTCTGAACAACGAGTCGTTGGTAGTGCTCTTACGGGCTTCCCAAGCAACAAAAATTTGTTATCTTCCATTTACGTTAGATAGGATCCCGAAGAGGCCACGTCCCTCAGATCCTACCTTAAAATATGCAAAGCGACAAGATTAGGAGAGAAACTGGAGGATTCCGACAGGAAATGAGCTGCGCCCCATGAAAATTGAAATTTGCCTCTATAACCATCATAGCAACGACGGGGCATCTGTGTAGAGCAAACAAAATGCGATATGGACTGAAAAAGATCGAGTTCTCAAATTAATGGCTTCGCCTTATGGGTTTGGAATATTGGTTTTCTGAAATAATGTTTTGTGAGAGGAAAAGGTGTCACATGGAATCTTGGACCAGCTGGACTTATGTAATTTGTTTGCTGTAAGCAAAAAGACGCATCATTTTCTTGTATTCTAAAATATTTCCATTCCTTATAAATGTAGTTGGGGGTTTGGCGGGGGGGGAGGGGGAGCAGCGGCTTTCTTTATGTTATAAGTCTGTATTTTTTACCTAAGCCTCACTTCTTATCTCACCTCAGCTTTTTGCACAAGTTAATCATCTCATCCAACCCGGAGCTCCTCACGTTTTTTAAGGTTACGTAAAAACAATATTTTCTGGCTGAAAAGCATCTCTAATGATCCTCCCCTCCCCCGACTAATTTCACCGAAAAATCAAACCATATCCAAAAGTCTCAATAGCTCTTAAGCTGCCCAGCTTTTCACAAAGTAGCAAACAGAAATTACCGAACTTAGACTTTGACATAGAAAAATCTTGAGATTCTAGGTATTCCTTCGTTGCTCCAAGACAATGAAAAAGCTCAATAAACATACCGATATCCGAGAGCAGTCCCGTTTGACTCAGAGATGCTGGAAGCCGCTCGACATCCATTTTTACGATGCCAGGCTTTTTCACGGACAATGAACGCGTACCAGTCAGTGAAGAACAATACACAGATTTTTCTCTGCTGAAATATTGAAACTTTTGGTAGTGATCAATCCCACAATGTTATGCATTCCGTACGCTGAATCCGATGTTCGTCTCAAGGTTTTTGAGCTTCTATTCGAGTCTCAGGTTAGTCAACCAACCCCAAAGAGAATGGAGACTTTTCCATACTTAGGTTTCAACCCTGGCATTCCTGAGTGGGAGCTTCTCTACAAAAAGGTGTTTCTACATGATCACCAGGCTACACCTCCATGAAAACATCAGACGCAACGCTCTTCTGGTATTTCACAAAATCGACAAGCAGATTTAGTAACTCAATGCAGCCCTGATTCACCGCACAGCGTTTTACCTATTTACTGATAGTAGATTGAGTCTCTTTCGTACCAGAATATTATGTTATGTTTATTACGCTGCTAAGGCAAACGTAGTATAAAATGATAACAACCTTCTGAAACTAACTTAAATATTGGGCAAATACAAGGAACACACGTAGATAGAACGTACTCGTATAAAGAGAAACACATAAAATGAGGCAAAAGACTCCTAGGTTAGATATAAAACAAAGGTGAAGAAGAAGAGATGGTCAACCGCGAGGAACTATGAAAGCTCATATTTAGATAAGATTACTTCTACAGAGCGTTTGAACTTAGTCAAGGAATCCGGAACGATCATGTTTTTTGTTACCTTTTTGTAAAGGCTAGCCGCTCTGAATGTGAAACTTCTGGCTCTTATACTGGTTCTGGGCCTAGGGAGATTTATTTTAGTCTGACCTCCCCTGGTTCTGGAGTGAGCCATATTATAAAAATCAGAAGAACCAAATTTATTACTATGGTACAGTAGCTTGTAAACCATACAAACGTCGAATACTTTGCGCCGTGATTCCAAAATGGTTGGGATTTCTACTATAAGAACTGAAGAGATGACCTAATCAATAAAAAGTTCCATAGATGGGTTCGGTTCAAATTTTTTCCATCCTATCCATTAATAATGACTCGTGTGATAATGGAGAAAGCCACAAAGTGAAAACCGACCTGTACACTCGTCAACAGAAGTGCAATCACTTCCATGCATCGTACGCTGTCGACAAGATGTTTTTGTAGTACTGTAGCGTGACAGTCCATTCCTCAACTCATTACTCTGATTTTTGGGATCCTCAAATACTGCCTCTAAATCAACAAAGCCAAATTACCCTATCGAATGATGTCCAACGGAGCTACTTCATTTGATGATGGGCACAGTAAACATCGTTTTCTTGGACTTGTGTGTGTGTGCGTGTGTGTGTGTGCATGTGTATGTGTGTGTGTCTGTGTGTCCTGTGTGTATGTGTATGTGTGTATGTGTGTGTGTGTCTGTGTGTGTTATTGTGTGTGTGTACGTGTGTGATTACTTAGCCTTCCAAGATTCTCAACTTTATTGGGCGAACATTTCGGCTGCCTTTTGTTTTCAGAGTGTCCAAAGTCGAAGAACTCATATGAGATTTGATTCTCACGTGAGCCAGACCATACCTAAGACAGGTCTCTGAACCAGAAGACCCTCCGGACCTGAATGATACAAGTGTGTTCGAGGCTTAGGTTGATCTAATTGTCAGTTACCAGAGCACCAGATCAAACCACTCGACATAACTTCTGCATGTAATGAGCAAAGCTTATCTCCTATCTTGCCTTAGACTTAGAAATTATTTCTTGGGGGTCGATCTAGCGCTTCGGCGACCTATGTTGAGTTAGGCCTCGTAGCACTCCTGCATCGATCGGATCCACGGTGGGGTCTTCTGGTTTCAAGAACTGTCGTATGTTTTTCCGGCCTTATACGAAACTCGATCTCAATTGATTCTTCGACTTTCAGGCTCTGACGAAGGTGGAGTGACCGAAACGTTAGCTTAGTTAAATTGAAATTTTCGGAAGGCTCAAGCTAGCACACTCAAATGTAGAAGCTCATACCAAAGAGTTCAAGAGAAAGTCGATCATGGTCTAAACGTTGAATTCGCTGGAGTTTTCACGAGGTTCGCTGATGCTAGAAAGTGACGATTGATGAAACCATGCTAGAAAAAAGTTATTTGAGAGGACGACGATGTTTTACAAATCCGTCAGAGCGAAATTGTTGAGAATTGTCGAGGAGGAAATACTCGGCCGCTATAAGAAAGTGAATAACTAGTATGGAACAAGGTTTTCCTATAATGAGAAATGAATTCAATATCAAAAACACTTGGCAATGACCGAAGCACATCAAGTACATATGAACATATATACACATATACATATACATACATACATATATATATATACACATATGCATATATACATACATACATACATACATACATACATACATACATACATACATACATACATACATACATACATACATACATACATACATACATACATACATACATACATACATACATACATACATACATACATACATACATACATACATACATACATACATACATACATACATACATACATACATACATACATACATACATACATACATACATACATACATACATACATACATACATACATACATACATACATACATACATACATACATACATACATACATACATACATACATACATACATACATACATACATACATACATACATACATACATACATACATACATACATACATACATACATACATACATACATACATACATACATACATACATACATACATACATACATACATACATACATACATACATACATACATACATACATACATACATACATACATACATACATACATACATACATACATACATACATACATACATACATACATACATACATACATACATACATACATACATACATACATACATACATACATACATACATACATACATACATACATACATACATACATACATACATACATACATACATACATACATACATACATACATACATACATACATACATACATACATACATACATACATACATACATACATACATACATACATACATACATACATACATACATACATACATACATACATACATACATACATACATACATACATACATACATACATACATACATACATACATACATACATACATACATACATACATACATACATACATACATACATACATACATACATACATACATACATACATACATACATACATACATACATACATACATACATACATACATACATACATACATACATACATACATACATACATACATAAACATACATACATACATACATACATACATACATACATACATACATACATACATACATACATACATACATACATACATACATACATACATACATACATACATACATACATACATACATACATACATACATACATACATACATACATACATACATACATACATACATACATACATACATACATACATACATACATACATACATACATACATACATACATACATACATACATACATACATACATACATACATACATACATACATACATACATACATACATACATACATACATACATACATACATACATACATACATACATACATACATACATACATACATACATACATACATACATACATACATACATACATACATACATACATACATACATACATACATACATACATACATACATACATACATACATACATACATACATACATACATACATACATACATACATACATACATACATACATACATACATACATACATACATACATACATACATACATACATACATACATACATACATACATACATACATACATACATACATACATACATACATACATACATACATACATACATACATACATACATACATACATACATACATACATACATACATACATACATACATACATACATACATACATACATACATACATACATACATACATACATACATACATACATACATACATACATACATACATACATACATACATACATACATACATACATACATACATACATACATACATACATACATACATACATACATACATACATACATACATACATACATACATACATACATACATACATACATACATACATACATACATACATACATACATACATACATACATACATACATACATACATACATACATACATACATACATACATACATACATACATACATACATACATACATACATACATACATACATACATACATACATACATACATACATACATACATACATACATACATACATACATACATACATACATACATACATACATACATACATACATACATACATACATACATACATACATACATACATACATACATACATACATACATACATACATACATACATACATACATACATACATACATACATACATACATACATACATACATACATACATACATACATACATACATACATACATACATACATACATACATACATACATACATACATACATACATACATACATACATACATACATACATACATACATACATACATACATACATACATACATACATACATACATACATACATACATACATACATACATACATACATACATACATACATACATACATACATACATACATACATACATACATACATACATACATACATACATACATACATACATACATACATACATACATACATACATACATACATACATACATACATACATACATACATACATACATACATACATACATACATACATACATACATACATACATACATACATACATACATACATACATACATACATACATACATACATACATACATACATACATACATACATACATACATACATACATACATACATACATACATACATACATACATACATACATACATACATACATACATACATACATACATACATACATACATACATACATACATACATACATACATACATACATACATACATACATACATACATACATACATACATACATACATACATACATACATACATACATACATACATACATACATACATACATACATACATACATACATACATACATACATACATACATACATACATACATACATACATACATACATACATACATACATACATACATACATACATACATACATACATACATACATACATACATACATACATACATACATACATACATACATACATACATACATACATACATACATACATACATACATACATACATACATACATACATACATACATACATACATACATACATACATACATACATACATACATACATACATACATACATACATACATACATACATACATACATACATACATACATACATACATACATACATACATACATACATACATACATACATACATACATACATACATACATACATACATACATACATACATACATACATACATACATACATACATACATACATACATACATACATACATACATACATACATACATACATACATACATACATACATACATACATACATACATACATACATACATACATACATACATACATACATACATACATACATACATACATACATACATACATACATACATACATACATACATACATACATACATACATACATACATACATACATACATACATACATACATACATACATACATACATACATACATACATACATACATACATACATACATACATACATACATACATACATACATACATACATACATACATACATACATACATACATACATACATACATACATACATACATACATACATACATACATACATACATACATACATACATACATACATACATACATACATACATACATACATACATACATACATACATACATACATACATACATACATACATACATACATACATACATACATACATACATACATACATACATACATACATACATACATACATACATACATACATACATACATACATACATACATACATACATACATACATACATACATACATACATACATACATACATACATACATACATACATACATACATACATACATACATACATACATACATACATACACAATATACACAAATATACACACATGCAGTAGCGCTCAAAAGTCTTCGGTAAAATGCTTCTTCAGTCGTACTTCTCAGTCGTAACTCATTTCCTACAGGATCTAATCAAACGAAATTTCTATATGTGGAGCGTGTGTGTACTGTGAATAGTTACCACTATTAGCCTGCAGTCTGACCATGTTCCAGATGTTCCAAAGAGAATGAATCTTCAGTTGTACTTTTCGGTTGCATCTTCTTTCCCACTTGATGTAATCATGGGCGAAATTTTAGTATGTGTAGCACGGGTATGTAGTGAATATTTACCACTATGAAACCTGCAATCTGATCATATTCCAGATATTCCAAAGATCATGAACTCAAAATCAACTGAAAATACAGATTATGGTCCTTTCTAGAATCTATTTCCTTTTTGTCATGTCTAAAGTGTAGGAGCGGTTATGCCGAACACAATAGATGAGAAAAACGCATATAAGGTGCGAATAAGTGCAGACGTCACAAACTTTAGTTTTAGCAAAATCTGCTACCGCAACAAACACCTCGCTTTATCTGTGGATATTGCAGCTTCGCAGTCAAATAGTGTTGGGTAGGGTGAAATATGCTCTAGTTGAACATATCCAAATTTTGCGCGATTTGGTTCACTAACAGAAAAGTTATGAACGAAAAAACGTCGAAGCAGTTCACCGAAGACTTTTGAGCGCTACTGTATACACACATATACACACATATATACATATACACACATATACCCACATATACACACACATATGACACACACACGTATACACACACATATATACACACATACACACATATGCACACACACAAATACACGGACAAAACAACAGACACACTTAGCGCGTTACATATAGTAGGATTCCTGTCAATGAGAGCTTACATTGAGAAATTCTGACTAAGCCAGCATATCTACCAGAGGAAGCTTCAGAGTGAAAATGTAGTTGAAGGGAGACGTGAAAGGGCACCGCTTTTCCCAGCATGAGAGTTCGAGTGCACAGGAGAAGGAAGGTCAGCCGACTTCACTTCTGTCTAGAGACGGTTCTTTTCGGCTAAGAAAAGAAAAAAAACAGTATGAGCGCGCAGAATTGGCTATCCTTGCTTCTCTGCGCTCTAGCCCTAACAAGGAAGATTTTCAGGGCGTGGGACGCTTCTTGAAAATGGTTTTTCGCATAGTGTAGGGGCATGAGCACTGAGCACAGAACTATGGTCCATTCCGCTAAATGGCCTTCTGAATGCCAAAAAAAAGGAGTGAAAGTGATTCTGTGAGAAATCGCCCTTTTAACCCACTATTTTTGAGCTTCTCCCAACCTGGTAGCACGAAGTGCAGGGCCAAAGTCAAGGAATAAGAAACAAGAAGCCCCACCACAATACACATAACAGCTTCATAGAGAAATGGCAAAATGATGAAAAATCTCAACGAGAAAAAGATCGGTGGCTGCATCGAGGATATTTTGTAAGCCAAAGCACGTATAGACCTGCAGGTATTGTGAAACACAACAAATTTGGGTGGTGATCGAATGAGTGGCGTTATCAAAATGGGGAATGATAATCGCTGTAAGCGTTCAACGGAAGTAGGGAGGAAGGTATTTCGTAAATGGATACGGAGACGTCTTTCCAGGAAAGCAATCGACTCGAGGCGGGTAATAACACACCCTTATACCGAGGTCTCCCTGCGCCGCACTTGATTTATCGATACTGATCTACCCAGCGAACTTTTGTCAGGCTTGATGATTTCCTTAATTCAGAATAATTGTCAACTAATGCTGCCTATCTTATTTACCTCAATACTCCTCACGTTCTACGTCAAAACAAGTGAGGTAGACTTACAGTTAGTCCTAGACAAACCACTGTGAAGCCATGATTGCATTACCAGAGATAAGCACCTTAGATGATCGGGTGTTCGGGTGACGGGAGAACGATTATCGGAACTACGGGGTAGGAGATTTTTTGAACTGTATAGGGGGATGGAGGAGGGGGAGCTGCAAGTATTTAAATGGTTGTCAGTAAATAAATCCAGAAAGAAATTCTTATTCCTATTTTTCAGAACCTGAGTCCACGAGGGAGGAAAAAGTACTGTGTCGTGAATTTCATATAGGTCTGTTTACTCCATTATCCCTCACTCACTCACTCACCTCACATCACAATTTTTGCTTATGAAGTCATTATAAGTAAGAATCACAAACAAAGGATGTACTGATCACTATGTCAAAAAGTAAGTTCTTCTGTACAACGAGTTCAAAGACATGCACATCTACCTCGAATCGCTGGCCATCTTACACGATGAAAAGACCATGTAATCTGTATCGAAGTAGCTTTCTGTGTCTAAAAAAATTATACCAGTAATTACAGTTTACCGGCAACTGGCAGTAATGGAGAGAGCAGTGACTCCGAATGGTTGGGATCGATCTGATTCTTTTCATCTGAGCTAACTAGGCCCACAATTCCTCACAGTGAGTTAGCCTGTACAAGTTTCATCTAATTAGGTTTCCCAATAGTAACCTTTTGCCGTTGAGAGTGGTGCACATCATTAACCATTATGTCAAGTAACCAGTGAATTAAGCGACACTGCCTACTGTCACTCACCCCCGAGCTATGAGTCTCGCACAGCATAGCTGAACTTCGTCTGATTGGTGCTGGCCATCCTATTTTTAGGTCATTTCAACTTTTGCTACATGTTATTGGGGGATTTCCGATGCATCTGAATGAGTGTCATGATGAAGGAAGAATTACCACCGAGAGATCCACGCTGGTCTGATTGAATAGACACTTTTTTCCTCAATTCCTCTTGAGCAGCTCCCTGGTGATGGGGAAAAATAACGGCAGCAATGAGGAACGCACACTCGAGGGCACATCTTGTGTTGCTGACATAGGAGGCGAAAACTCATACTAGCCAAGAAAAAAGGCTCAGTGTTAAGACACATCTGTACTAGATACATATTAGAACGAGAGATCTCCAGTCATAAAGCTACATATATTACTACTCTACTAAAGCAAATCACTGTTCCGTCGTACGGCGACTTTTGGACCAAAAGAGCCGTAAATACGCTGCGATTCCTGACGAAATTGCCTACCTCAAAGCGAAAAACCGTCCCGTCACTCATCGAAAAATTTTGC
This sequence comes from Haemonchus contortus, assembly GCA_000469685.2. Classification (NCBI taxonomy): domain Eukaryota; kingdom Metazoa; phylum Nematoda; class Chromadorea; order Rhabditida; family Trichostrongylidae; genus Haemonchus; species Haemonchus contortus. The sequence goes on from LS997565.1 coordinate 94,446, forward strand.
TCAAATTTGTAGGAAAATCTACGCTAAACTGTTTTTCGATAAAGATGCTGCCTTTGCTTGAAACTTCAGAAGGCAACAAAGGGGCAGATAGGTATTGTTTGATGGATAGTTCGAAAAACGGGTAATTACTACTGCTTCCAAAAGCGCATCCCTTCGATCGAACAGCAGATCTGGTATTACCAATTCTGCATTTTGCAGTTCGTTCACATTGGTGAAGCCTTCTTCTCACTTTTCTTTCTCTTCTCGTCAGAGTGAATTGCAATATGAAAAACTTACTGGAAATCCTATAAATTAAGATGACTTAGACGAAATACATCGTTGATACGATTCGATTATTTCTTGTGAAGAGTTCTTTACAATCGCGATACAAACAAGCCAGTCTAGTTAGATTGAAAGTTTCTGAGGGCCGGGCAGTTCCAAGGATTTGCCTTTCTTGCGTAGATATACTCAGTTTCAGAGCATCAATGGTCATTCTGGTTTTGTCGTACCATTATACTGAAATGGCAATGAGAGATCGAAATATTCCATCCAAGAAAATATCGTTGGAACCACATTAACATGATTATAACATCCGATACTGTAAACAATCAGCTTAGCCGCAAAATTACCCATCCTGATTACGGGATTTTTGGATTAGCTGAGGACATGGACAAGCGCTCATTCCTATTACTCCATTGATGGGATAAGTGAGCCATCTTAGAAAATAAAACAGGGATAAAAATACACCGTAGTTCTAACTTTCATTTACTTATTTATTTATTTGTTTATTAGAACATGTACCTTGCGTACATGAATTGAATAATATAAAATGAAACTGAGCCTGATAAAAACCATGAATGATGATAGCGAACTAATAACGAACATAACGAACAGGCAACAAAAAAAGAAGAAAACAAAAGTAAATAGTAAATGTAAGGAGGAAATAAGAGAACTAAAAGAACTAAAGTGGGCTAAAGCGTGACCAACCTCCAGAGTAATGTAATGTAGGGCATGATGTTTGAAACCAACCCGCTACACATGTAACTTATTGATGACATTTTCCAATTCTACGATGCTTTTATCATAACTTATGACTCTTGCACGTTGATTTCTCGTCGTTAAGCAGCAAATTTTTCTACCAGTTCAAAAGACTTGTCAAATAGTATTCTATTATATCCCAGTCTACCTCACCCCCCACACTCCCACACTCCGATGAACGAAACTTCAAATTAGCTCAGTGGGCGAGAGAATCTCAACCCCCAGGGTAACCAAGCTGCGACATACAATGAGTCTGTGTGCCCCTTTCTGATTCATTCCACTTCCTCACCGAAAAGTTGCCATGATTAGTTTCCTTGCAGCTTTTACCTAGAAGATACTCAAATAATTTCAGAACAAACGAGGATTTCTCATAGTAAGACCAATTCCTTTCGATGAAAATGAAAGGGTGCATGGACGTGAACCATGAACCTTTAGATTAAAATGCCTTCCTTCAGTCTGCTGCTAACAGTTTGGAATAGCAACTAGTTCGAACTAATTACGTAACCAGCTGGCACTTATTTAACGAATAGCTGCAGTCGGATGTTTACCCTACTCGAGAGGCAGTCGCTGTAAGCAACCAGAGAGTCTAATTAAAGCCTTACAGCCGTGATCCCGGTCACGAAAACACCAGTGAATCCTGTCTTTCTTGAATTTTCGTTCCGAAATATATTATAATATAAACTTTACACGGGGAAAAGGGCTCCTTCTTATTCAAAAAGGTAAGATGAACTAGCGAATGAAAGGAACAAAACATTGAAAATGAGCATCAGCTTCGATAGCTAGTTTCTCTGAGAAAAGACAATAATTTAGAAACTTCGAAATCTTAATGAGATGAAAATTTGAGACCTATGAACTTAATTAAAGTGGAGTGTTCGGGTATATTCCCCCATGCCTTTATGCTATGTCGATCTAGACTCGTAAAGCACGATCTATGCTTGCTTAGCATTTATCATCCAAGTTGCATTGGCATTAATAGAGCCACCAAAAATCATTAACAACACCTGAGCGCTGCGCAACACAACACATAACTTTCTTAACACTGATTAACAGTCTGTCAAACATCCGGAAATTTGCTATGGCAAGAAACATTGCAATACAATAGCAGACTTGAAACTGGCAAGAAACTACTCATCAGAATAGGCAAGACAGCTAGCACTAATACAACTATAAATCAAGAATGCAATGGCACAACATGCGAGTCAATGAAAACAAAATATCCCTTTGAAATGACAATGCTAGCTCAGAATATGAAATAAATATGCTCCATGACTGCTAGTCTACGAACGGCATAGTTTACGTAAATCAATACCGCTTTGATAGAAGTTAAAAAAATTCAGATACCCTTTCCCATTACCTCTGCCTTCAAGAATTTAACCAAGAAAGAGAGACATCAAAGACAAACCTAATGTTGAGACCACTTGTTCAATAGAAGTAGGAGTACAAGGAAGAAGCTCATGACATTGCTAGTCTCATAATTGCTACTGCTACTTCATAAGCATTTCATTTCACCAAAGAAATTAGGGAGCAGAAACGAACTAGAGAAAAGAAAAACTGAAAACCCAAAAGGTTCATTCCACCTTTGCAGCAGTGACGAGACCTCCACTTAAATGAAGTGCCTGAAAACTTCGATTCAAAAATTGATTAGTCTGAAAGCATGACAGTGAACAGAATGAAAAGTGCAATTGTAAATGTAAAGGAAATGCTCAATTCAAATTGTTCTACGTATTCGATAGGTCTCCTACAATATGAACAGGGAATTCAAAGACGGACAGAACAAAAACCTCACCTTTGCAACTGCTTTATACACATTACTAGTCTCATATGGCCCGACACCGTAAAAATTGAACTCGTCTTTTTTGGCGAACTTGCGCTTAATACGGGAACGCAACGACATGGAAGGATTGGTCGCAAAATCATACATCATTAGTAACCAGCTGTCATGCCATTTCAAATTATTGTAGTATTCCGGAGCTATGTGCCGAATCTGAAAGTATAGCCACTAGGGTTGTGCAGATTTTGAATAGAAAGTTCAACAAGAACTTTACCTTTCATCTTAGGCGATTTCTACTAATATGCACAACAAACTATCCAACAAATTAGTCATGAAAAATCTCTACCCTTGCGACAGCATGGGTCAGAAGAAATACACATCGTTTCTTTACGATTTTGAAGGAAAGGTTATAATCTCAACATAGGTTAGAGCCGATGTCCTGAAGAGCTACTCCGCTAGGGTTTTCACGGTTTCAGAGAACTCTGTGGTTGCATCTGCTCCTAGTTCGCTAGATGAGTCCGATGTGTACCTTGCCAGGTATTATTTCTGTTGTTCATAAATGCTTACGTGGTCTCAAAAAGTCCTTGTCTTATTCAGCTGACGGAATTCCTTGCATCTTCCATAAAGTGTTTGCCTCTAATTAGCAGCTCCTCTCCGCCATATCTCAAATATCTCCCTAATAGAAGGCCAGGAAGCATCCTTATGGAAAAAAACGATTCTCACAGTTGTCCCAAGAAATTTCCTCAGCTTTACCAAATGAATCCAGGCTCGTAAGTATTGCGCCCACGCAATGCAGAAAAAATGGAAAAAAAAATTGTGTAATGATTTCTCGATTGGTTCAATCGCTCCAATCTTTTCCCTTGAAAACATTTTGGTTTTGTTAAGGATAATTCAAAATGTTTGCGTTCTTGCACATACCCACTGGTGTACTAGTGCTACTGATTCATTGGCAAATGTTGAATTCGTATAAATGATCCGACAATGAGCTACATCTTACACCACGCGGGCTTACAGTGACTGAGAAAGCTAAGTCTGAAAAACTTCTTTATATATGTATTTTTGCAAATCTAGTTCTTGCTTTTACGTTTCTCTGAGGTAGGATACTCTTCCACCTTTCCCATTTTTGGTATTTTAAGAAGCCCACCCACAGGTCTTGTCATAATTTATCCTCTTACAGACTTGTGAATCGTTCTAGAAGTTATTTGCTTTGCGCCATCGGGAGCAGTCAAAAGGAAAAAACTCCTTTTTTCAAGAGTGCTCTGGCCAGGATTGCTTTAATGAAAGTGACTGGTGTTCCGAACTTCCAGCCACTACGTCATTCTGGATCTGTTTTAGTCTACTTCTGAGCATCAGTGCATCTGGCTTCACTTTGCTAGCATTTGCATCTTCTTAACTTCTGTTTTGCTACATTTCCTATTCTCTCCCATTATCCCCTTGGTTGGCTGCCAGATGTCGCCCTACCTTTTCCTACTGCTTACCTGAGGTACGTGTGTAGTTCGAGGAGGCACCTACTTGGACCCGCCCGGGATCGCTTCGGTTAGTCGCGTTTGCCCGGCTGACACGAGTGGTGCTACAGAGCGGAACGCATCGGAGAGCATCTATCGCCGCCAGCGTGCGGTCGCGTAGCGGTTTCAGTTATTTCCCTTTATTCCTCTGGCATTGGAGCGCGATATTGTTTGCGCGCCATTTTCAAAAATGCACCACGTGACCCCTAGCTGCAAGAAACCCGTTGCGTGTCCTTGCCCAGAGTCCCTTTTTCATGCGTCGTATATGTGGCGGGTGAAAATCTGGGCATTCAAATGAGGTTATGCCATGCAGTAAAATGTATTGTCTGCAGAAATTCTGCAGAATTCGGAGGATGCTCTCTGATACATTCCGCTCTGTACCGTCACTCGGCTGACACTCCCTCGCTGCATCCGTGCCTTGTTACTCCTACCTTGCTTCGCTATCGCTTTCTGTTTCTTATGTGTTTTGCATTTGTCTGTGCAAAAACTATGCATGGTGTTCTCAATTTTTATGTCTAGTGGCTATTTGTGACGTCTGGCGGCCCGCAATTCCATTTATTAGTGTGTGTATAATTAATGTATCGTATATAACCTTGTTCTGCTTTCCAAAGTGTGGGTACCGAGGGCTTCCTTACCTTTCCAATTCTGAGTTGCCTTGCCCCATATCATTATCAGTTTCGTACAAGTGCCGATGACGTACCATGATGTGCATAATCCTACTCTATATTAGGTTGATGCATAACTATTGCGGATTTTTTCTCGGCTTTTCTCTCGATGAAATTAAACTTTTGAATGTGGCATTTTTGTAGAAATAATCTTCTCGCTTTCCTTAACAGAAATATGTCTAGAAAGTCATCTTCACTATGCCAAATTATGCTCTATTACTTCGAGAAATGTTGGAAGGCGGCACACTCATAACGTGATCTCAACGAACTTCTCGGCGATGGACCAGTCAACCAAAGCCGAAGAAGGAATGGAATCTACTTCTGCGGTCGCCCTATTCACCAACAGATACTCCTATGGATTATCTCGCCATCAATGAGAAAATGTTTAACGAACACAGCTTTTGACGAAGTGGATGGTTTGATGGCCAACGTCTAGGCGTGATCGCCTCCAAGAATCGAAACTTCTTCTGTGAGTCCGACCTCCTAGCAGATGGGAAGCAGTGCTTGACGTAGATGGTGGATATGTTCCAGAGCAATTATTTGGACATATCTTTGCTAGACATTTCTATCGTTTCTTAAAGGCACCGTTCACGATAAAAAGGTTACTGAGTTCTTCCTTTAGGAATACTCAGCGCTCCCCATGGATGGTAGAAGGGACCCTCTCGCTTCCACAATCTCGGCGCTTAGGGCATAGTGGAAGCCCCGTTGTTGCTGTAGTTCGCGTTCACGCCTCTCGATCGGTGTCACGTTAGACGAGTGTCGAGACAATACAGATTGTTATTATTCGTTCTAGGACCCACGCACAATCAGCTAATCGCCGAGTGATGAGACGATGTTTTTCTCCCATTCTTTTTTCCTCTGTTTTTCTTTTTGCTGCCGCGATCCCTTATTTAATTTCCTACTCCTAGAGGCTGAAAAAGGTGAGCTACTTTTGCTGTTACTAGGTTTTTTTTGTTTATTTATGCTTATGAGTGAATGAATTTTTGCTTACCATTGTCTGTTATTCGCACCAGGACCCACACGCGCGTAGTGAAACGCACTGTTTAGCTCGCCCGGGAGCCCCACCTTCTTCATTTTTCTATTTCATTCTCGTCCAGCCCCCTTTTTAACGGTTTTTCGGAGCCTTTTTTCACTTTGGAAACACCGATGCACGCAGTTTCCTCACCTCAGTCGCACTAGCTTCGATCTTGTCTTCCATTTTTCATCATAATCTGGATTACCCAACTTTAAGTGAACGGTGCCTTTCAAGTAAAATTTGCTGAAAAAATCCGCAAGTATTATGCATCAACCTAATATAATTCGCTAAGTGTCGGTGGGTTTGTGTTTGTGTTTGTGTGTGTGGTGTGTGTGTGTTTGTGTGTCGGTGTGTGTGCGTGACCGGAAATTCATAACTCCTGTCCCCGTGGACCTAGAGCGTTCAAATTTGGTGGGAGTAAGGAGGCAGGATGAGAATACCTTTGGTATCTAGCAGGATCGGACTCCGTTCACAGGGGGCGGGACGTGCGCGTTAGAAACTTTGGGCCGCAAATTCATAACTCCTGTCCCCGTGGACCTAGAGCGTTCAAATTCCGTAGGAGTAAAGAGGGCAGGATGGGAACACCTTTGGTAAGTCGCAGGACCGGACTCTGTTTATAGGGGCAAGGCATGCACGACAAAAATTTTAGGTCGCAAACTCATAACTACTGTTCCCGTGGACCTGGAGCGTTCAAACCTGGTAGGTGCACAGGCGAGATGACGGGAACACTTATGGTGGGTGGCAGGACCGGACTCCGTGCACAGGGGCGGGGTTTGCGCCGAAGTAGTCAATGTGGCCTTAGGGCATTCAAACCTGGCAGGAATACAGACAGCAGGATGGGAACATTTATCGCAGGTGGGAGGAGAGGGTGGGAGACTCATAGAAGGCGAGGTTTGCGCCAAAATTTTCAGTTTGGCTCTAGGGCGTTAAGACTTGGTAGGAGGCAGGCGGCAGTATGGGAACAGTTATGGTTAGTAGTAGGGCCGGACTCCGCCCCGAGGGACGGGGTTTCCGTGAAATAAATGAGTGGAAATTCATAACTCCTGATCACGTGTACTTGTAGAGCAAAATCAATAGGAGGAGGCAGGATGGGAACACTGACAATAGAAGAGGCCTTGGAGAAGAAGATCCTCACCAGTTACTTCCTAGCGCCTTTGTCATTTACGATCTAGCTTTGACTTTTTGATATGTTTCATTCGACAAGAAGAGTAAGTTGTATGAGCATAAGGAGATGAATTTGGTTCACTTCTTGCTATCAGATTACGACCGCTACCCAGCAGAGTTTGCGATTAAGTGAAAGATCACGGTTTCTTTCTGCTTTGATATCATTCTTGGCAAAACTTATCCGACCGCTAATAATGTTGTATTCTCATTTGATGATGTATCCGTAGAGAAACGGAGGTACAACTTCGAAGACATTTGATAATCTATACTGTCGCTTAGCGAAACAGCGAAATAACCTACGAAAAAGGGGGAAAGAATTTCATCAATTAGATGTTTTTCGGGAGAAGTTCCTTTGCCCTAAGAAGGAGGAGAGCCCGGCGTCAGCTGTGAACATTTATGGTGGGTGGCGGGACCGGACCTTGTGGAGTGGTGCTACAGAGCGGAACGCATCGGAGAGCATCTATCGCCGCCAGCGCGCGGTCACGTAGCGGTTTCAGTTATTTCCCTTCTATTCCTCTGGCATTGGAGCGCGATATTGTTTGCGCGCCATTTTCAAAAATGCACCACGTGACCCCTAGCTGCAAGGAACCCGGTGCGTGTCCTTGCCCAGAGTCCCTTTTTCATGCGTCGTATATGTGGCGGGTGAAAATCTGGGCATTCAAATGAGGTTATGTCGTGAAGTAAAATGTATTGTCTGCAGAAATTCTGCAGAATTCGGAGGATGCTCTCTGATACATTCCGCTCTGTACCGTCACTCGACCTTGTGTACAGGGGGCGGGGCGTGCGCGATAGGAGTTTTGGGCCCCAAATTCATAACTCCTGTCTCCGTGGACCGAGAGCGTTCAAATTTGGTAGGAATACGAGGGGCAGGATGGTAACGCTCATGGTGGATGGAAAGACCGGACTCCGCCCACAATGGGCGAAGATTGGGCGAAAATTCATAACTTCTGTCCCCGTGGACCTAAAGAGCTCAAACTTGGTAGGAGGACAGGCGGCAGGATGTGAACATTTATGGTGGGGCGGGGGGCAGGACCGGACCGCGCCCGCAGGGGGCGGAGTTTGTGCGAAATAAATGTTTAAGCGGAAAGTCATAACTTCTGTCCCCGTGGACCTAAAGCGCTCAAATTTGGTAGGAGTACAGGCGGCAGGATGGGAATCCTTGCGGTGGGTAACAGGGTCGGGCGCCGCCTTCAGGGGGCGGGGCTTGCAGAGAAATGTTAAAATGGTCCTAGAGCGACTTGGTAGGAAAACGGGAGGCAGGATAGGTATACTGATGATAGGTTGCAGGGCTAAACTCCGCCTCAAAAGGCAGGGCGTGAATAAATACTGTTCGTTCGGACCCAGACCATTGAAACTCGAAGGCACAAAGAGTTGGCTGGGAATATTGATGGTAGCTAACATAGTAGCCTCAGCCGCGATGAAGTCTCCGAATACTTTTTTTTTCTCTGAATAATCGCCTATTATACGATGTTCTATTCGGACACAGCGAAGATGGCTTACAGAAAAAATCGCTCTCAATTCGGAGCTAATACTGAGGGTGTAGAGCATTCAAAGAAGAAGGAGAATCCGAAGTGTTATTTACGCATAGCAAATTTCTCACAGGAAGGAGGAGTGCCCGGCGTAGCCAGGTAAACCCATAAGAAGGAGGGAAGCTCGGCGTTAGCGGGGCGGCCCGAATGGCAAGTAAATAAGTAGATATAATCATCGAGCTTGAAGAAACATATCAGACTATTTACGAAGAAGTTAAGCCACACTATAAACTCAAAAATGAAAGTTCCTGTTACTCAGAAGGCTGCGCTGACTGGAAGCCAATGAGAAGGGGAATTCTATATGGTAATTGGAATAACGAGAGTAATGTGAAAAATTGTCATCATTGGAGAAATAACCTCGAATGGTGATGAGTTGAGCAAACTTGTGATAGAACTTGGAACTAAGGAGCAGCTAAGACTTGTTAGGCACAGCTAAAACATGCACAGAACAAACCACCATGATCTGAGCGCTTTAAACCGCAGCTTACGAGCAAGGCGTTCCCGTTGTCAAAATCACAATTAGTTGACGCACATCGAGTAATGTTGCAAATAAGTAAATTTAAATAATTTATTGTAGGTGCGATTCAAGGATGAAAACAACGTATAGCTGTGTAGTAAAAGAATTACATTATAAAAAGCCGTCTAGGTTATATTACTGTACCGAATAAATCACTCACTTTAGGCAAGTTCGCTCCCGAGACGAACGGGAAATCATGATGTTCTACATGATAGCCAACATTGAACGTCACGAGATTGATAGGCCCATAATAACTAAAGAGAATATGGTTATTATGCTTTCCAAGAGTACTCCTTAGAGAAACTCGAAAAGTTTCACAACGGCAATGCAAAAACATCAGTAAGTTTTACCTGTAAGTTTCCTGCGGTGGATTGAAAACATAGTGTTCGGAGACGAAATGACCAGCCAACGGATGTAAGCCTAGCCCAATGACGAGGCCGCCAAATAGGTACAAAAGCGACTTAACACCGAAATGGGAGTAGATAAAATAATCGAAGGTTAGTTGCAGTACAATATTGAGCAATTCCAAATCCGTCATCGACTAAAATCAGATCAAACTATATCTGCAATTGACTTTTAGCCATATTTCAATGAGTTAAACAAAAGTTATAATGCCGCATGGACTGGTCATGCGCATGATTCCGTCATCACATTGGCTCTACGTGCACCGCAAGTATGATCAAGGAGGGACTTTAAGTAAAAGAATCAGGGTTGTACGAAAGAAGGTAACAAGTCTGTGGTGCAACATCCACAAAATAATGAACAATTACAGGCGAAGGATAACATGAAAACTGACCAGGGAGGGGTAGTCTACTTATCATGGAACTTTGAATTCAGACCCAGATAAATCTATAGAGTTTTGAATGCTGTTTACGAAAATGGATATTAAAACTGCAAAATGATTCTCCTTAAAAAGTTATGGGGGCCCGAACTTTGCTCAACAGTAGTATCAATTGTCTAAAGAAATATCAGAAAACGTTCAGAGAGCCTTTGATAAAATGAAAAAACACTTTGCAAAAGTGCGGACAATGGCGGGGAGGGATCCCTCATTTTACCCCCACGAAGCGAGACCACTACCACTAGATCACGTGGGCGGTAGATATGGGAGCGACGAGTTCGCATTTCCAATTGATACTACTGTCGAGCAAAATTTTGGCCCCCATAACTTTTTAAGGAGGATCATTTTGCAATTTCAATTTCCATTTTCGTAAACAGCATTCGGAACTCTATCGATTTATCTGGGTCTGAATTCAAAGTTCCAAGATAAGTAAACTACCCCTCCCTGGTGAGATCGCAATCATCCATGAGGAAGCAGCTTCGGCAAGAGTATAACATGAGTACAAAAAGAAAACGTACTTTTGGATAAATTACCAGAGGGCGAATACCGTAAAATATTGGCTGAAGTAACATCCATATCACTTTCCCGAAAGTTGTACAAAACGTCCTAGCTTCCCATTCTGTAGGCACATCAGTATCGATGATGTCTTCACCTGGAACAGGAACCGCTATTAGAGCAATTGTACAATGATGGATGTCGAGCGGTCATGAACATACCCAAGTTTCTGTGATGCTCTATGTGGTACTTTTTGAATGAAACGGACATGGGAATACACATGGGAAGATTGGCAATAAACCCAAAGAATCGATTCTGGAAATCCATTCGTAGAGACGTAGCTAGCTAAGCACAGCAGTACCATTTCCAAATCAAAAAAAAAATCAAAATAAAATACTAACAGCGAGTGGTCGAGAAGTACCAAATGCCTGATTGTGACTGATTTCATGCACAGCCAATGTGAGTGCATGGTTGAATGTCCCAGAGACAAAATAGACTTGCAAAGCGATCAACATCCAGTCGGCATCTAAAACAGATGCTACACGGTAGTTTATAGATCACTTCGTTTATCTCTTCTGTCTAAAGAGGATTAATTAATCCAAGAGGGGAAACTATTCATATCTCTGAGCTTGTATGAGAGAAACCGCCCCAGCTCCTACTCGCTAACTAAAAAGCGTTCAAATTCAAGCGACACGCGACGCGCTTCCAATGTCTTCATGTGGGGAGTAGTTAAGTACGCTACGCCTTCCGCGAAACAGGGAAACAGTTCACAGCGTATCTTAACGCTTGAGTGAGTGATGTGGGTTGTGATGGGGTTGGCGAACATTGTAGACACGAAGCGATAACAACTGATTAGGGTTGAAGAGTGGCTACAGAACAAAAGCGCCGGAAACCTTCATGCTAACAGTTGTAAATCCTCATTTTGAATGTTGTGGAACGTGTAATTAATTCGAATTTGAACAATGAAATCTTGACATGCTGTTGCGTGATGCGTGACGTGTCGGGTTGTAGACGGATGAGGACAAAAATGACTTCTACTGTTAAGGGTGATATGTGATACAAGTAGTGATGTGGTAACGACTCTACCATGCTTTTCGCGAGAACAATAATAGTAGAACAGTTTTTAGAAAAGCTTGACACTTTGGTGGAAGATGTGGGATGTGACGGATCTCAGATAATTATCGCTAAGGACTGATAAGAACTGAAGGTTTTGAAATGCATAGAGCACAGATTCTCTCCCTTTCTTCGTATTGACTATTGTAGTGTATGATGTAGGATATGAATCGATCGCAGCAGCGGACGATAGAATTGATAACAGCTGATTGGAGGGCGGAAACCACTTAGTTCCTAACGCTACAGAACATTCACTCAGCTCCCTACGTGGATCTTGTATCATTTCTTCCTATTAAATTACGACTACTGCATATTAAGGTTCAGGGCTCAACAGAGAATTACATTTACTCATTACTCCGATTAAGATGCACTGAATTTATTCGATCCTTACTTTATATAAAGTACTCGCATCTGTCCGTCTGTACATCTGTTTGTTTGCACGGAAATTCATAACTCCTGTCTCCGTGGACCTAGAACGTTCAAATTTGGTAAGGGTACAGGAGGCAGGATGGGAACATTTATGGCCGGTGGCAGAACCGGACCGCATCCCCAGGGTGCGGGGTTTGCGCCAAAATTGTCAATTTGGCCCTAAGGCGTTCAAACTTGGCAGGAGTATCGGCGGCAAAATGTGAACGCTTATGGTAGGTGGGAAGACCGGACACGCCCAAAGGATGCGGGATGCACGCGAATATTTTCAATATGGCTCTAGGACGTCAAAACTTGGTAGGAGAACAGGCGACAGTACGTGAACACCTATGTTGGGCACTAGGGCCGGACTACGCCCACAGATGACGAAATTTCTGCAAAAAATGTCTGAGCGAAAACACCTGACCTCGTGAACTTGGTGAGCAATATCAATAGGAGTAGGAAGGGGGGGCAGGATGGGAACGCTGACGACAGAAGAGACCTTAGAGAAAAGATGCAATCACCAATTATGTCCTAGTGCCTTTGTTATTTATGATCTAGCTTTGATTCTTTGATATGTTTCATTCGACAACAAGGGTAAGTGCGTGCACTGATAGGGACCGATTATGAAATTCGGTTCACTTCTTGCTTCCGCTACCCACCGAAGTTTGCGATTCAATGAAGGGTCACGCTTCCTCTCTGCTTTGATATCATTCATGACAGAGTTTATCCGACTGATAATAATTTGGGAGCCTCTATTGATGATATATCCTTAGGGAAAGAGTTTCATTGATAAGAGCCACCTATTTTTGCAGTCTGCATCTCCTTGAGGTATAAAGAGTCACTCGGCCTTTTTCAAGAGACTCACAAGCCAGTGCTGTCAACAGGTGGCCACACCGCTGTCGCATAGCCGCTCGGTGCGTCGGCTTGTCTGCCTGTCCGTCCGGGGAACTTTGTGATTACGATAAAGGTAGTGATATGGAAAACTCAGGCCTATTCGACATTTCCTTGGTGGGCAGGTTAATGAAGTAGAGTAAGTACTGCGGAGTGAAGTGAGTAATGTGGAGTGAAATGGATACTTCAAACTGTGATTTCGATCTGTACTGGCATCGTGCTATGTATGTCTATTTAATCTATACAAAAAATGGAGGTGATAATTTAGTTGGGAGAACCCGCTTTCATTCTCAATATTGAGCGCAAATAAGGGGGTTGGCCCATACATGTGCTCAGGTTTCTCAGCCGAGAACACAGTTTTTGAACTGAGCTTCAGTAGGGAAGTGGGTGGATGAGCCAATTGAATATTCAGCTCATATCGCACCAATTGGGTCGGCCGGCGTAAGCGACCCAATTGGTGCGATAAACAGGTGAAATAAAAAAGCGAGAGCACTCTAATAAATAGCTGGGAAACGTGCAGAAAACATGGAAGTCTACAAACATCATCCAGTTCAAGTAATCGCACGATACGCTAAGAGGACTAACTACTCTTGCTTCGAAATTTCATAGATCCTCAATCTGCAATTTATGGTCAATGTGTTGGATACACGCGCCACGGCTCCCACGCACGTGAGAATTAACACATTGATAAGATAACAGCGAGAGACAGCAAGCCCAAAAAAATGAACTTTGAACAATCAACACTCAAGAACCATGGGAAGGTCAAGCAAGTACGAGAAGGAACTTTAAATGATGTTTTGTGTTGTAAACAGTGACCGAACAACGATGAGAGGAGTATATCATGTTCTCTCCGAAGAAAAGAGATCTCACCTCTCAGCAGCCAAGCGAAGCCGATTTGTGTCAGTACCATGCACAATACCACTACTTTGAAAGCTGGATCTTGCCCAAACAAATCCTTGATTTGAGGATATTTTTCCAGCATTTCTTTGCGCCTTCAAATACATTGGAAACTTTAGTATATTTTAATAACGAACTCGAAGGTATCCAACAGATAATAGTAGTAATAATCTTATGAGTCTTCTCCCACCAAGTAATAGTTTCGTTTGTCCGCATTAATATCAAAGAGTCTTTTTGGACACATTAAAAAGACTCGTAAAATTTTTGGAAATATTGTAAGACCAATCGGATCGTCCAGCCAACGCCGGGCTCTCCTCCTTCGTATGAAATGCCCGGCTACGCCGGGCATCCTCCTTCTTGTGTCAAAGTCAGAAAGCCCCTTTACATTTGCGCCCACCACTTCAGTACAATTGCTCCAACGTGAATGATCAAAACATTTACTTTTGGAATGGATACATGTGTCACTACTTCTCGAACTTTGTCAGGTGGTTAGAAAACAATTTTGGAAAACGCTGTCTCATCTTGAGTTCGTCATTCTAGGATGTGCGTGCTTGGTTAAAGAATGATGCAGCCACTTCTTTCCCATTTTCTAGGACGTTTTTGAACAGACTTACAAATATCTCACCTTGGTCCCGCCCCCTCCCTTAGTGCGAACCCCGCTTACTTCAGGTTTTTGGCCGCATTCCTTCTATAGCCTCTAAACACTCCTTGAACATTATAGAACGTTTTCAAATAGATTTATGAGCTTTTTCAAAAGAATCTAACAGTAACCCATGCTCCCTATCGTGGGCGTAGCTTTGCTATGCATGCGTGCCACCACCATAAGGCCCTGCTCACTCCTTTTATTTTTTTCAGCCTCCACGCCCTCTTTGAATGGAGTTATGAACATGTGGGGAGACTGCCGCCCACTACCTCTGCTTCATTCTATTTGTTCACCTGTCCCTCTACTTTGCCTATTTTTTTCTCGGCGTCTGAGCTGTTAGGAACCTATTCAAGTTTTCCCATGTCACCACCCACTCTTGTGCATGTTCCACCCCTGGAGGCGGAGCTTCTCTGATCTCACATGTGCTTTTTTGGTTTTGCCCTATGCCCAACCCATCCCAAACTTGATCCGACTTATTTTGAGAAGTTTTGCCCATGTCCCCACCCACTCTTATGCATGTCCCACCCCTGGAGGCGGAGCTTCTCTGATCTCACATGTGCTCTTTTGGTTTTGCCCTATGCCCAACCCATCCTAAATCTGACCCGACTTATTTTGAGAAGTTTTGCCCATGACATCACCCAATCCTGTGCATGTCCCACCCCTGAAGTGTGAGCTTCGCTGAGCTCAAATGTGTTCTTTTCGTCTTGCCCTCTCCCCGAACCATCCCAAACTTGAACCGACTTATGCAGGCGCTCCTAAGGTAATATCGAATTTCTGTACAATTGAACGAACAAACAAACAGTTAGACGCAAGCGCTTCCCACATGATGTTGAGCTGACGTACAGATTTCGCCCAAGCAAATTCGGAAAAACTTCACCTAGCTACTGAAGTATCATGAAGTGGATAGTTTTTTGAGTGCGTCAGCGAAATTCACATTAAAAATTAGAAATTTCGATAAGGTTAGATTTCTAGTGATTTCTATGGATTTCCGATTATGGTTCTACGGAAAATTACGCGTCTATTATGAAAAACAGATTAAATGCAAAGGTACTTTCGGCAAAAATTGTTCGTGAGCAAAAAGGGTTTTTTTGCCCACAAAGCCTAACCTCTCTCCTCCCTCAGTTGGCTACGAACCGATAGTTGAGTCGTCCATAGTATAAGTATTCAGCACGACAGTAAATAGTCAGGAGAACGTTTGATGCATGAGAATTAGGTGATATTCCCCAATTTGAACCGCTTTGTGGGTGTTGACCTCTTGACACTAATAGGTGATCGTGGAATCGTTTCCATTCTGAGCTTCTCCAGATCCTAGGGGTTTGATTGACCTACGTCGTGGAAGGCGAGCTCAGATTTTTAGTCTGTGACGTCATATTAAGAGCAGCGGTTAAGTTCCCATTTCATAGCTGTTTTCTTACTGCGCTCATTTGATCTCCACGCTCTTAATCGTGCCTACGTGACTTTTACGAGAACACACAAACGAACATACGAACGGACACACAAAGTTAGCGGTTTATATATATACAAGGCGGCTAGGCACGCTATTGCGTGCGCTAGGGGCTCTAGCCATTAGGGACGGAACCATATGAGCTTCTGATTTTCATTACAGAACTTTATCATCTGAGCCTCTTCCCTGACACCTCTGTAGCGGCCATCGTTTTTTTTTTGGAAAGTGAGATGGGGCCGTGTGTGGCCATAAAGAGTATATAATAATTTTAGTGTAAGCCCTTTTTAGTGCCAATCCTGCCCACTTGTGGAATCTGACCACATTTGTTCTACTAAATTTTACCACTTTTCCCGCATCCCACAACGTTTCTAAATAGCTTTAAAATTTTGATCTAAGCCCCGGCCGCTCTAGTGCCAACCCGCCCACTTCTGGGATTTGACCTTATTTGTTCTTTTACACCTTAATACCTTTTTGCCGCATCCCAGAACGTTTCTGAATAGAGTTATACATTTTTGATAAAAGCTCCGCCCACTTTGGTGCCAGCCCCGCCCACTTCTGGGATTTGACCACATTTGTTCTTTTACACCTTAATACCTTTTTGCCGCATCCCAGAACGTTTCTGAACAGAGTTATAAATTTTTGTCTTAGCCCCACCCACTTTAGTGCCAACTCCGCCCACTTCGAGGGTTTGGCCACATTTGTTCCATGACCACCAACCACTTTTTTCCCGCATTCTAGAACGTTTCCGAACGAAATTACACTCATTTTTGAAAAGTAGCCTTAACCTTAACGCACGCCCCACCCACCATGGGCGGGGCTTCGCTAAACTTACCTATGCCCAGCACGCATAAGGCCTTGCTTACTCTTTTTATTTTTTCCTGGCCTCTGCGCGTTAATTGAATCGAGTTATGAGTACATCTGAAAAGTACCGCCCATTTCGCGAAAGCTCCGCCCACAACATGTGAGCCTCCACCGTCTGGTTTCTTGTTCCGATCCCCACCTTTGAACATTTTTCCCCGGTGTCTGGACTTTTTCGAAGCAAAAATAAAATGTTTTACTGTTGGCACCGCCCACTCCGGCACATGCCCCGCCCCCGATGGGCGGAGCTTCGCACAACTCATATGCGCTCTGTTAATCTTGTCCCAGGCTCCACCAATCCCGAACTTGTCCCGACTTCTAAAGTTGTTTCTGTGGCAAAACTGGACTACGTGACACACAGACAAACATACATACATACATACATACAAACAAACAGACACACCAAACTTGTGGATTATATATAGAGAGATAGAGGATTACCGAGCGACGGAGAACATCATGTAAATTTATTAACCGACGAACTTCACAATACTGCCTAGTTTACCTGTTCCTCATCCCCTGCGCCTCCGTTCTCGAGCTCCCTTTTAAATTGTGAGTGAGTGCATACAGATTACTTATATCAAGCTGTTCATTGAAACGACTTAAAAGACGTGGAAAGCGATGAATCAGGCACGCCAGTCCTTTTTTTGTATGTACTGCCTGCCATTCATACCAACAGTACAAAAGATTAGATAACAGGCGAGCAATTTACACCTTCTAAATCAGAACCTCCACTACATTCCTGCTTCACAACCTCTTTGGATGCACAATTTCAACCTCTTGTGTTGCATTCTACTTTCTAAAACAGAATGCCTATAAGTTTAGAAAAAAAATCACCAGAAAAGACAAAGAAAAGCGAAGGGAAGCGATTCAAACACCATACTGTTGCACAGAGCAACAAGAGTATAACATTGAATGTATTTTTCGAATCAAACATGGTGTCAAATGATTAACAATCATAGATAGCATAACATATGATAAAACGGGTAGAAGCAAAAACGCATGCAGATGTGTAGTGTCTGGGACACTACACATCTGCGTGCGCATAACGTATCCAGCTTGCACTTTCGTGTTCGAAACATTATACTATACTTTATACTTGTCCTTGAGACCCCTTTGACGCTTTTCCGTGCACGCCTGCATGCCCGCTTCCGTGCAAAACTTTAAAGTCGAAAATATGCCTTGCTTGGGGTAACCACCGGCTGCGTTATCATGAAATCTCGAATATGTTATGCGGACATAAGTTACTGTTGTCTATGATTTTCTATGGTGACTTGCGGAATACTCCGAAAATTCGTACTTTCGTAAGAACCCGGGCACCCTAGCACATATCTGCTAAACAAACTTCGCCGATTGGTACCTCTATTTCCTGTCAGAAAACTGACAAAGAAAAGAATCAGAGGATGGTTATAAATAGAAATACAGGTTCATCATACAGGGTGCGCCATAAACATGGCAACAAAATAATGGTTGTGCAGAAACCGCAATACATATTGATACATGGTCAACTTATGTGAACTATTTACTATGCATCGCATAAACAAAAAGAACGCACGGTTATCTGATATAACCGTCTTCTGTACTAATTATGGCTCAAAGACGCTTTGGCTACTCATCGACGGCAGGACGCAGAGTTGCTTGAGAGAGCTTTTCAACGACTTCTTAGAAGCAGCAGCAGTGATGTGTTTTAAGGCACAGCCTTTCCTCTCCACTATACACTGTGCTGTAGGACCCACAGGGTTGAGGACCGGAAAATTAGTAGACCATTTGGAAGCAACGGTGAAATCGCGAACATCTCCTCAACGCCAGTTTTGATCTTTTACTATTCTTGAGCAAGTATGCGAGTGTTTCCAGATCGTATCCCAGGAAAATTTACGACCCTAAGCAGCACCTTTTCAAAAATGTTCCTCATGAAGGTGTTCTGATCAATTTTCACACTTTTTTCGATGAAAAATGAGCTTTTCGATGAAGATTTCGATGAATATTCAAAGAAAATAATAAACAAAAATTAATAAATTGGCGGGAACATTATGGAAAGTTTATGAACACAAAAAAACTTTAAAATCCTGAAATTTATGCGCTTCTAAACGAGTCGTTTTGGTAAGTGGAACAGGGGTGTTCGCCGCCTAGCATATAAAAGAAGTCAACCAACACACACAGTGAGCAAACAAATATGCTTACCTACTGGCGTGTGGCTCCTCGTCGTATGACCAAGTGAAATCGGCTTTGGTAACCTTTTGACCCATAGTTTCTGGAAGGGATGTTCATCAAAAGTTGTTATCCTAAGCGAAATGACCTTTGATGAGATAATAGTCAAATGATAAGAGAAGGCGAGAAGTAGCAAAAAAGTGTAAGGAAAAGCACTTATAAAACAGTTTCCAATAGGTTGTTTCACTGGAAAGTGAACAGTTTTGGATCAGTTAGAGTCAAGCAACAAAGATATTCAAAGAGCAATGTCAACCTCATCACGAGAAAAAACGGCGCAAAAACAAAAAAGACCGCTCGATACTTGTAATTGGAACTACGATCAATTCAATTGCACAAGGAAATCTTTCACCCACTTCGGTGCCCCTCCCCTTCTAACAATAAACCTTAGGGGAAAGCCATAATCTTTTGGCTAAAACATTCTTTGAGCGAAGTAAGGCAACTACCCTTCTTTCTTTGCGTTCTAGCGCTCAGTGTTTGAAAGCGGTAACCTCACCTTCCCCTCCCCCCCCCCCCCCCCCCCCCACCCCTCAACCAACTACATTTCCATCACGTCCCATACATACTCGCACGAAAAAGAAACTAATGCGCGTAACTCAACCGGATGCTAACCACATTCCTCTAAAGATGCTCTCTGGTGATCACCATGAGGTGATATCATTGCTTCTTGTAATTAACGCCAAAGAAAGGTGGTATTGGTGTTATGCCATACAGCGACGCCGCATGGTAAGGGGACCGAACTATATGGACCCAAGCCAATCAAGCGTTCCATTTTCCGCTGTCGATTACTCCGTACCAGACCCATATGAAAGGGTAAAAGCACTGACTTCTTCATTGACTGGTCACTGAAAGCCATTGTGAGGCCACGCATGCATTCAAGTGACCACAACGACTCTGAATGGAGGTTGAACGCGAGGGTGGATCCTAGAAACCATGTTGATTCACAACAAACGCAGTTCAACTCACTTAAAAATGACTATTCAAAAAAATGCAAACAAAATGACCACCGGAAGCCAAGCAATTGAATTCACTGAGTTAACAATCTACTTCATATAAAGAGCACTATTACCAAAGTCGAGCTTGCCAATAAAGTAAGCAGAAATAATTGAACAAAGAGTTCCAGATGTCGAAGCACACATCAGAATTTCGTAGTTATTCGCGATACGGCTACGTCACGAACGCGTTTATTTGGTGGAAGGTTCTGCAGTTCAAATAGTTTTCCCGCGCGCGCATTTTCGAATGAGTTTGCCATTAGGGCGCTTTAACCTCGTGGTAACCATCGCTTTATCATTAGTAAGCCTTCACGTTGCTGATTCTACTACTAGCCTATTCCTTTCACCCAATTATTCCTCTGCTCACCACTTATTCTACGTATTATGCTTCCCCCATCCTGTTTGCGCACATAAATTGTGACTACTGTTTCTGCGAGGTATAATGTTGTAGGTAAGCAATCACTGTACGGATCATCTTAAGATTTACACCTGTTGTCGTGAGCATGCGGCGTCACGACCCTCGCGTGAATTCAAGAGAGGGATTGAGTATCTATTCTTCAGGAATTTGAATTCAGAAATTTATTCAGTCGCACGCATGGTTACGTTCACTGTGCGTTTACTTCTGGTACCTCCCTTTATTTTTCCATGCAAATGCAGTTAAGCCCAAGTGAGCTCGATTGTAAGGGTGAACCTATTGCCTTCCCCCTCATAAGAATTCGTGTGCGTGCATCTGAAAAAATGCCACGGTCCTGGTGGGATCGGAAAGTACGCCGTCAAACCCGCACTGATATCGTTGGAGAATGCGTTTGGTTTTTGAGTCTTGTCTTCAGTGAATTTGATGTGAAGTTCCTATTAATTCAGAGCTCGCAGGTCCTCCGGCAGTGAATAGCGCCATAGCTTGCTGCAAGCTTTAAATTAGCCTTCAATACCTTTGGTTACAAGTGCATCGCACTCAAATCACGGGAGTACGGATGGAGTTCATTCGAAAACTATTGAAAACATAGCGCTGAAGTACCAACATTGTGTATACCTTGTCATTTTGGTTTTTCTACTATAGAATAAAACTAAGTTAAGAATCTGATCAAACACTTCACGAATAGATATTAATGGCTACCAGTTGGTGGGTACTGACAAGGCAAAGTTGGTTTCCTTGAAATATAATTATCGCAATCACTGACACTACCAGCTATCATTTCAACTTCCTCCTAATTGTTGCCACCCCACTATGAAGAGAGAGAGATTCCACGTATTTACTATCTTGATAATAATCATTGGAATTTTACGGATGGAAAGACAGGCAAGCAAATCTGCAAACTGTCAGGTTGACAAACAAACTGACTGGAGGCAACTGTTTCATGCTTAGAAGGATATTGATTATTATGTATTAGATTATTATCAGGTATCATAAATTCCAGGAAGGGTTTTGTTTCATAATTATTATTTGTGAGAATATAATAAACTCACATATAGTATATTTCCAAATTGCGAAGTATTTAGTGGTGATTTTCGTTTTCCTCTCCAAAACCACACCAGGTCATGACGCTATATGCTCATGACAACAGGTGTAAAGCTCAAGAGGAAAACTTAAATAAGATTTCGCATACCTACAGCAGTTTCTTTTGCAGTGCTACAGATCTGCAGATCCAAAAAGCACGAATTTCAAAAGGTTGGCAGCAAGTGGCGAGAATAGGATATGGCATACAATCCTCGATTGTAGTAAGAACAGAAGAGCAACTAGTGAGAATGCTCACGACCAGATGTAGCAGGAGGATTTCAACTGATGAGCAGCGCAGTGCTGAGCGCGCTCCAATGAATTGGATTCATATGCCCACGCGCGGGAAAATTGTTCAAACCGCAGAACCTTCCACTAAATAAACGCGTTCCTACGTCACGGCCTTGGCAATGGGGCGCGGCGATCAAATTACTCTCTGTTGGGCTGCCTATTGCCGATAAAAAGAGACAGCTTGAGCACTACAAAAGTTCAGCCTCTCCTGGAGAACAGCTGCAAGGAAAGCACTCTTCTTATTCCCCTCTCTTTCCCTGCACCCTTCCCTTGAAATCTAAGCGCTGGTAGGAGGGTATAGCAGGTATGAGGTATGCCAAGAGGATATTCATTATGTTTGAACACCTTATTCCGGTAATGAGAGAGAGGCCCTAGCCTCACTGCTACAAAAGAAAGTGTTATGTCACGATTACCTTTTCAGAGATAAGGAGCGGTGCTTTCCGGCCGGCAATCAGTCATCCTAATTACAGTGGTTATTCCATCAGAGGGTGGTAACAGAAATGGGTTTTTTCACGAATTCGAAACCTTAGGCACGTCCACACCAGTGGTGTTCTTGTATTGCAAAGTTTAAAAGTGTAATCCGTACGGCACGAGGGAAGCTCCTTCCAATCAACTTCGGACCAAGAAAACTGGCCACTCACGGCGATTATGACCGAGATCGTGGATGAATTCACGTCAGGCGGTCTGAAGGGAGGGAAGACACAGCTGCCGATTCTAATCGGGTGAATTTGCATATCACAATAGCTTGAAGAGCCTAGTAATCAGTACTTTGGATCCTCCAACATCTAAAATGGCATCAGATGGCATTTCGCGAATTTATTTGCGGTTCAGGTGTTTCAGAAGGAAGATTTCGAACAACTTGCCACACTTTGCTACACTCCTGCAATAATGAAAAAGGAGGCGGGTGCTAAAAAAAGTCTCATTGGGAAGGCGACCATACATAAATCAAGGGTGTGCAATTTCCGTAGGAGACGTCACCTATGGCGAGTATCGCGTCGTGAAGAATCTTACTGATAAGTGAAAATGATGAATTAAAGCGCATTTATTAATCAATGCGTACAGCATGAAAGGGAGCATACATTGTTTACAGACATGGACCATGCACTTTCGATAAAAGACGTACTCAATTGGAACGGTGTGATATTGAGACAATAATGATATAATGAGTTGCTTAAATTCAGGTTCCAAAAAGTGGTATAACAATAAAGTAGTATCATGCTATTATTATCATTGCATTGAGCACAGGAACATAAACTTACATGTTCATCAATTCCCTGAGAAAATGCATAGCAGAGAAGGAACGGCGTAAAAGGGTCCAACCGCTGGTTTCGCTAATCCCATTTCATAGCTATGTCGAGAGATAGGTGAAGTTCGCTGCCAACTGATCACTTGACTCGGTATGTCTCCGCAGCTTCATTGACATATCTACTAGCTGATAAAACGTGCGGTGAGAAATTCTCGGTCTTTCCAGCAGCTGGAGCGGAGCTAGATCCTGTCCCGTGTAGGTGTTTGCTTGTACTCGTTCAGCTCTTTTCAGACTACATCTTTAGCAAAATTTAGTTTTACGTGAAAGAAAAGAGATGTCACCTTTGTATTCTGAAAATTCTCAACGCTTAAAAAATTCAGAAAAACCTTCAATAGATGAGCTTGAACGAAGAATTTCGTTTATATGAACTACTCCAAAAAAGTGAAGAATTGAAAATGGACAGTTATAAGGTTCTACAATCCAGAAAAAATGGACTACCGCGAAGGGAATCTGTGGAGAAATATCTTTAAATATTCCTCCATAATCTAGGGCTTTCATATGAATAGGGGACTGGGTGAGCAGATACGACACTAGACGAAAAGTATAGGAGGAATGATAAGGAGATGGACAGATAGTGCAATCATATCGCAGAATGCGCTCGTTCAGTTGCAACATCAGAATTTACGGAAGGTTGCAGTATTTCTGTAAACCAGAATTAACACACTCTTTTAGAATGGAAGTTCATAATAAAGCATAAAATAGAATGTGATTAAGAAAATATGAGGCATCTTTCAGCTTGAACGAAGAATTCTATGACACAACGCTCATCATGTACCTCAGCAATGACAAACTGCACATCTATATCCATGGATGAAGCGTCACTGAAACGAACTCATCGCTGTTTTATTTGTCTCTCTGCAAAAATTAGCTGGAAGCATTTGACCGTTAGTAAGCGTCATTGGAAAACAGCCCCATAGTTTCGCATACATTGCACGCTTGAAGAACTCCCATAAGCATGGTAAGCATGTACACTCCCGTACTGACTATACATAGAATTCAAAGTAGCAAGTATTTCTGAAGGAACTAACTCTTTCAAACCTTGTTGAAAGTGAAGGTGTTCCAAAACGATGTTTCCGAAATGCTACAGAGCCCTTCCAAAAAACATTCACGCTCCTGAAGCACTACGACTGCGCAACAAGAAGCGTTGAAAAAACCCCTTCTGAATCCTTGTAAACAACTTCAACTTGAGCTGAATTACACCTACGGGTACCATAACCTCTATACTCAATGCCAAATGAACTACTGCAGTGAACATTGATTGAACATTGGTCAAGAATACTTCTAAAAATGTTGTCAAGGTCAAGCCGACACGTGCACATCGACGATATTTTTTGCTTATCACTAGTTTCTGGGGTGAAAAATAGCTGTAATGTTTGCAGAGACCTTAACTATAAAGCTTGAGCTTTTAAACCAGCTGTCACATTAGTGAAAAGTAAAAAATAATACGTCACGAAATGTCATTAAGCATCCTACCATATGTAACACGATAAATGTGTCCGATGGTTCGTTAGTGAGTGTGCGTGTGTGTCGATGTTTATGTGTTCGACGGGAAATTTTAACTCCCGTTCCCTTGTACAAAGAGAGTTCATATTTGGTAGGAGTGCAGGCGGCAAGATGTGAACTTATCGTGGGTAGCAGAAATGGAATCCGCGCAGGGGGGGGGGGGGGGGGGGGGCTGAGGGGCGTATTCGCGGAATGAATATGATTGACTTCTGAGTTCCTAAATTCTGTTCCTGTGCACCTGGAGCGTTTAAGTTTGGTGGAGTGCATGAGCCAGGATTATAACTCTTACGGTAGGTAACAGATTGGACTCGGACAGGGAGGAAGCGTGTGTGACTCTTGATTTAGGCCTGAAACGTTCAAAATTGGTGAGGGTACAGGCGGCAGGATTGAGATACTGATGGCAGGTGGTAAGAAGTTATTGAGCTGAACTCAACTCAAAGGAGAGGGTGAACCATGCGAAATGAGGGCGACTGGGATGAAGTCATGTTGAAGTAAGTGGGAAATGAACCGAGCTACTTATACATACAAGACTTGAACAGGACTCTGTCCATGTTGCGTGAAGTATGTTGGTGAGCGTGCATGTGCGTCTGACCGAAAATAAGGCTGCTTTCACAGTTCGCCGACCGGCCGCGAGCGCGCGCCGGCCGGGGGACTACTTGGCCTGCGATATCGATCAAGATTCATTTGTAAACAAGGGGCGATATCGATCAAGATTCAGATGTCAACAAGTGCCGCCCCCGGCCGGCGGACTATGAAAGCAGCCGAACACTTATTCTTCTGGACCAGAACGTCTAAATTTGAAAAGAATGAGAGCCGGTTTCAACACGAAAACGAAAGGAGTCCGGCGTCAGCCGGGCGATTTGACTGATCATTCTATACTTCCTTTTTATAGAAGATAGCTGTTAACAACAAATGCATGCATTACAACTATGCAAGAATAGGTTTTTGTATTGCTTTCATTTTGTAAATGACTACAACAATGTTTGCATATGAATTTCGAAAATAAAGCTGCGAATTAAAAAATTCATTGCATGATAAACTAGCAAAGAAAACTGTGGAATAAAAAAGTAATACATCTCATGATAAACTAGCTATTCCTGAATAGATGTGCACCTGAACCATCTACAAATGCCGCAATTACTGTATTTAAGCAGTAGCCGTCAGCAGTTCCTCATCATCACCTTCTTTCTTTTCTTCCTTCTTCTTTCCTTTCTTGCTACGACGTTTCTCCAGCTGAATATTTTCGAAATAGTTGTTTACAAGAATGATTGTACAGCATAGATGTAGATGTGTGGCAGATGTTGTTGTACACTATAGCGGTGTGCTCCTTCCATAAATTGGCTCCCAAAAGCGCCAAACTTCTATGGTGATACAAATTTGGCACGAACTGCAGCATTATTTTTACTTGCTTTTTGTCACTTTTTTTGTCACCTGATCCTCTAAAGGATGAAGCGTACATGCCCTTCTGCTACACCCAGATTATAAACTCGTTACTGAACCTTCTCGATTTCCTCCTCAGTAGGAACGGGCAACCATTGGTCAACGTTAAGAGCATAGTGTTCCTCGCCTGGGATAGTCATCAAGAGAGCTCTGTAACAAACAATTTATTGTAGTGCTATGCGAATTAGAATGGAGGACACGTTTAAGGAGGCACAGCTCTAAAAAGGAGTACCGCAATAACTAATCAAATTAAGATTTGTATCCGCTTATTTTTGACATTCAGATATATGAGTTGGAAAAATGAGATTCAGCAGACCTATTGATGAATGGCCCCAAAGCAGCATTCCTATGTGCACATGCAGACCTTATCACAGCAGCTATATTCGCTTCAATTTCGACTTCAGGCATGGTGAGCTAAAAGAAAACCCCAGCAATACACATAGGATTTCGGTACGCACAAAAACGTGCTACCTACCCTGCCAACGACAGCGTTACTGAGCCCCCATATAGGATAGACAGGATCACCTTTGATAGAAAGCTTCACACCACTCTTGAACTTCTGGATAAGCTCGGGCAGGTCTTCGCCAAGTCCACCTGCAAGGTACCTGATAGAGAAAATGTAAGACCTGGGTCAGCTCACCAAGGACATATCCGCTCACCGTTGAAACGAGAGGGGAACTTGGTGCGAAGGATACCTCTTAAAGGCAAAAGATAGGAGGCCATGTCAACGTGAGCAACGCAGAAATCATAATCATCAGTCCGAAAATGACCCTTTATTATCTAAATGGAAGCGCTTGAGATGACAACGAGGTAATAGTAAAGTTCAGCGCAAGAATCTACTGAAAAAATACATCGCCAAATCTTCAGCTTAGGGAGCTTACTTTCTTAATGACGTCCTGGCCGAGAGCGATTTCAGCGCCAGATTCCACAGCAATTTCTTGAAGTTTCGGATCATTTACAAATGCAAGAATTGTGCGTTTCTCGCTATGAGGAAACGGGTAAGGTACTGGTACAATTTCGTCAGAATTCGTTACCATTTTAGTCTGAAAAGTTGCAACTAAACTTCTTAAACTACTACAGAAACAAAGGCGGAAGTAAGTAATCATGAAATTGAGTCATAAGTAATCAGTAATTATAACAATCATGATTTGAAGGTTCCTTTCAAAACGATTAAATATGATTACACTTATATCGAAGAATAACAACATTCATATGAGTAATCTAGAGTATAAAACATGATTAGAATAAAAAGAGAGTACCTTGACGGTCAAGAAAAAAATCACGAGAGAGGAAATCACAAAAAGGTAAAAAAGAAAGGCAAAAGGGAATGAATTCACACCTGTCTCTCTGTGGACATATTTAGTTCGAGCCGCAGCCTTACCGGAGCATTTGGATTATTGAATATAGAAGGTTGTTGTAGGACTCGATGTCGTGCAAGGGCTTCAGCTACAGAATAGAACTGTGTCTTCACTTTACTCCTACAAAACACAAGTATTCATGATAAGGTTTTGTGAACTTTAAATACTAACTAACTATTACCTTATGAAGATGTTGGTTAGAGGTTTATCAGGAAGGTTGGCCTCATCTTCGCGACACAGACGACCAGGAAACTGCTGAGATGGTGAAAGTCTGAATATGTTCAATAGTGTGAATCTTTCATGGGAGACACTCAACCAAATGAATGGATCAAAGTGGATTTGTGACCGTTATTATTTGTGCTTCTGGTGGCCACATATATTACCCTTCTGCATGCCCAGAGAAGGAATTGCCAAAATTCAATTACTTTTTTGGAAAAACTTCGCATAAGGGAACTCAAGTCAACAACAAGGTGAAATTGCATTTTCAAAGGAAATACACACAAATTTTTCATTCTGCGAATGTTGATTCGCTCCATGAATGTATACTGTTTACGAGCAGCTTCTTTTTCTTCTCTTTTCAGTCGACGTTCGAGCTTTTGCTGTCTAGTGAGGCTCTGCTTGAGAGCTCTCTTACGACCTAAAATTGGCGCTAAACAACAGGGTGTAACGTGGAATATTCAACAGAAAGAAACCTTTTACCTCTAAGTTGCGTGAAGTCACCCGCAGCAGGCCTCAGGAGGTCTAGCACCGCCACTCCGCTACATGATAACATAGCAGTATTCCGAAATGAGGAGATCATCTGGAAAACACGTAGTAAGTTTTACAAGCCGTTCTCGGCTGAAAAAGAAATCGAGACTGGAGGAACAAATACAACTAGACCGAGGAAATCAGTAAAGCAGAATGTGTGTCACAATATGGAATTTCTAGATATGATTTTCTTTAGACTAAATCATAAAGGGTTCAAATGTGACCATGTAGAAGAACTTAAACAACAAAACCTACATGTGAGCGGTTGCGTCGCGGTTCCGCGCTACAGCACGTTATTTGAGTAAGCCTATTTAGTTCCACGTCTAATTACTTCGCACCTTCCTCGCCCATCCACTCACACGCCTGTGGGGTGACCTCGCCTAATTGGTTGGCTGCTGATCTCTCTGCCAGACCACCACACTCACAAGGGAAGGATACCAGGTCGCAGTGGCTATTCAAGATGAGCTGTATACCAACGTGGGTAGCTTCGAACGCTAGCTCAAATCTGGGTTCCAAATCTGCGAAACGATTCTGGGAACAAAGTCACGGATCCCTCTTCGCCAGGTGTCATGTAACTTTGTTGCTTTTATATGAGAACCAAACACTGACGGAACGTGCCCCGGTGGCGCAGCTGGGAGGACTGGTAGACGCTTGTGCAGGCGCTTGTTTTGCTTTTTGATAAAAAGGACCCTGAATTCTTGCAAAACCTTTTTACACATCGTATAGACACCCTACAGCCTTCCTTCATATTTATGGAGCCCCAAAAAAGCTAATACAAGCCTATTTATTTCGTCGGCTCCACAGACCGAATGGGGGGGGGGGGGGGGGGGGGGGGGGGGTGTGCACATAGAACCCTTCTGCTCCTGGCAGTTAAGGTCAGGGCTTACACAACCCACATGATGAGCAAGGAACTTATGCTTAATTGGGTTAGATCGTGCACTGCATCAAGAAATTTGCCTTCAACCCTACTCATGGAGCTCGCTCAAGGGCCATGAAGCTATTCATGGTGCTGTGTCAATTGGCGAGAGGTGAAAGTGCTCAGCATTCCATCTGACGCAACTTCTCAAATTGAGCCTCTCGATGTATATTTTCCCTTACTACTTGAAGCCATATATAAGCGTGCCGTCTCTTACGTAATTGTTCATGATCTAGACTTCTACGTTAACAACCGCAACTCCACATTTCGCCTTGTTACTGGCGTGCTTCGTGTTTAGCGCACCCAGATTCAAAAAATTTCTTCATCACTCATGGGCTGCATCAGGGTACCTGGATGGGGACCTGAGAGGAACTGGAATTCCTGTAGGATATCCTCAACTAGACGGAAATTGTGAGAGTTACGAGTGGGGTGAACTTCCTTCCATGCCGTTGCTCACATTGCCAGAAGCTTTTCTGCTCCAAACACTTTGTGTTGGATTATCATATCCGTTCATAAAGTGCTCACCTATTGTTTAGCTAGTACTTTGCATAAAAATGACAGTTGGATTGTACCAGCTCGCTTCTACCTGTAGAGGGGCATCACTCCATCCATAAGCCTTACGACTCATCCAAGAGCCCTTTTTTGAAAGTGCACGAGCTGCTGCTTTTTAACCACATCTTGAGTGCCGGGAGCAGAAGTGCTCTATGTGCACCCCTCCTCATTCGGTCTGTGGAGCCGACGAAAAAATATGCTTGTATTAGCTTTTCTGGGGCTCCATAAATATGGAGAGCTGTAGGTAGTCTATATGATGTGTAGGAAGGTTTTGCAAGAGTTCAGGGCTCTTTTTATCAAAAAGCAAAACAAGCGACTGCATCAAGGATTCGACCCTCCGTGCCATGGCTACCAGTCCGCCGCCCTCCCAACTGCGCCTTCGGCGCACGTTTGGGCACTCTTTGGTTCTCGTGTAAAAGCAACAAAGATACATGACATCTGGGGAAGGGGGGTCCGTAACTTTGTTCCCAGAATCGTTTCGCAGATTTGGCGCCGATTTGAGATCAGCGTTCGAAACTACCTACGTCGGTATACATCTCTTCTTGAATGGCCACTGCGACCTGGTATCCTTTCCTTGTCAGAAGTAAAAATATCGATTATATGATTAAGAAAGTTCTAAAGCATGAGAAATGAAAGCAAAACAAAAAAAAAATAAATATGCAACACACTAAGGATGCCACACAGAGAGCTGTGAAGGCTA
Source organism: Haemonchus contortus (assembly GCA_000469685.2). Classification (NCBI taxonomy): domain Eukaryota; kingdom Metazoa; phylum Nematoda; class Chromadorea; order Rhabditida; family Trichostrongylidae; genus Haemonchus; species Haemonchus contortus. The sequence goes on from LS997565.1 coordinate 124,718, forward strand.
AAGTAATGATTGGAAAAACCATGAGATAGGGGAAAGGATTTATCGCATCGTGTAAGCATTCATTCTCACAAGGCGCCTGCAGGCAAACTAGTTAACAGAGTGACCTTTCACACTTTTCAACGCCCTGTATGGCCGCATTCATACTAGGTGCAGCATGCTGCAGTCAAGTGCCGTATGCTGCAGTGGACTGCAGCATGCTGCAGTTGAGTGCAGCGTGCTGCAGTTGAGTGCAGCATGCTGCAGTCGAATGCAGCATGCGGCACCAGCCGTACGAAATCTATCGAAAGACAGCTCCAATTGATGACTCATCCTGCGGGATGACTGTTTGGGATAATCATGCTCCTTTTTCTCTTCGCTCGTAGCAGATTTTGTTGTGATTTTCATTTTGTATCACGTCCCGTGCTTACTACCGATCTTCCGTGGTCGCGTGAGCTCATTATTTTTTCACTTATTTTTCGGTACTATTCTACTATTACACCCCCAAAAACATAAAATTTTAATTTTCGATGTAACTTCACCTATAGAGGTAATCCGATGCCCTGATAACGAATATGACCTTCATTTTTGGCGCCAAGGGTGTTTTCACCAAATTTGCCGAAAACTTGCGTTTAGGGGTTATTTGAGGTCCTGATAACGAATATAACATATAACATTCATTTTTGGCGCTGGCGCCATTTGGCTCATGGCGCCAACGCCAAAAATGAAGGTCATATTCGTTATCAGGGCATCGGATTACCTCTATGGACAAAGTTTCATCGAAAATTAAAATTTTGAGTTTTTGGGGGTGTAACAGTAGAATAGTTATGGGGGTGTAATAGTAGAATAGTACCTATTTTTCTTACCCCTCTTACTCCAACATTTTGTTGTGGAAATTTTCCTATTTTATTTTTTCTGTACTATTTTTTACTTCTATTTTTTCCTGCTTTATATTCTAGCTAGTACTGACATGATTTGGTTACGAAATAATGATTTTGTAAGTGTGAATAGTATACTATAGAATAGTAAGATAAAAAAAATGCACGCATAACACACCAGTACTAACTAGAATATAGAGCAGGGGAAAATAGAAATAAAAAATTCGAATAGAAAAATTAGAAAAAAATTATATAGAAAAATTACCACAACAAAATGCTTAGATAAGAGGGATAAAAAATAAATGGAAAAATAATGAGTCCTTACGAACATCTTGCGCACGGAAGACCGGTCATCTAAACGGAACGTGATACAAAATGAAAATCACAACAAAATCTGCTACGAGCGAAGAGAAAAAGGAGCATGATTATCCCAAGCAGTCATCCCGCAGGATGAGTCATCAATGGGAGCTGTCGATCGATAGATTTCGTACGACTGGTGCAGCATGCTGCAGTCCACTGCACCATGCTGCACTCGACTGCAGCATACGGCACTTGACTGCAGCATGCTGCACCTAGTATGAATGCGGCCTATCGCTTTATTTGGACGACGACGACGACCGCCAGTGGGTCACTTGAAGGTATGTAAACATGAGGAAGAAACCTTCTTAAATCACCTCTGTAGTGTGTTTATCATCGTATGAGCACGATGCCTCAATTGCCTACTCTGAATTCGACTACAGCGCCTCCTCCGACTTCAACTCAGGATTAGCTGCTCCTGTTGCTCCTTCTTATTCCTACACGTCCCTGTATTTAGCTAACCCGCCACAATACACTGTACCACCTCTACTCTATGCACCTTCGTCCCTCCCACCACTTGCAACTTCCCTTTCTATTACATAGAGTGATAAGGCCTCATAATTCACTTATAGTATGCAGTTTGTGAATTTTTACATTGCATTGCCCCTACTGCATATTATTTTGAAATGAAATGAAATAATAACAAATAATAATTATAATGATAATGATAATAATAAAGTTTCCAATGCATAAGATCAATATCAGTTCACTCAGACTGTCAGAGAGGTCAGCAGCCAAACAATTAAGCGAGATCCCACAGGCGAGTGAGTGGATGTGCGAGAAAGGTGCGAAGTAGAAGTGGAACCAAATGCCGTCTCCCCACGTTATTTTGGAGTGTCTTGGCGCTGCGGGAAGGCCATGACGATAGAAGACTTCCTCTTTCATAACCCTGCATATTGGCGGTTGCGTAGCGCGTTTGAACACGTTATCTAAGGTGATTACTACGGGACGGTCGTCGAACTCTGAAAGCGGCCGAGTGGGGTGGGCCACGCGGCGGTGCGGCAGTCTGCTCGTCTGGCGTTCGCTCCAGCGAGATAGTACTGGGCCTGAGTCTGGGAAGGAATGGTGAGGTTGTACTGATGTGTTTCGTGATTTAGAACAGACTAAGTCTTGGCACATGTTGATATGTTTGCCTATTATGGATACTCTTCTTCTGAGCTGATTTTAAGCCGTAGAGAGAGGGCCTTCGGAGCCGTTATCTCATAAAGTGCCGCAATAGGTGAGCCAGAAACTCAAGAGGAGTTGTTATTTTTATTTGTACATTAGTATACACGTTAGTATTCGTCTATAACGCATTTTTGGTCCTAAAGAGGGTCGTTGGATTAGTTCCTTCAGCGGATGGGGTACTGGAGCGAGAGAAAGCTCCACAGTTCGTACAAAAGGCTTTCGCTGTCATACTGCTACTTTCACAGAACTTCGAAGAAGTGGACATCCCAGGGATCGCCTCTGAAGCCGTGTCGTCTGCGGATCCTGTCCTTCGAATAGACCACAACCCCTCAATACGCTGAGTGTGGACTCCGGTCGCTGGATCCACGAATTCGACACTATGGTTAACCGTCTCGTGGGTGTGAGCGAGATTGGAGAAGTTATGGTAACCGCTCCACATATCAGTCCGAACGGTTCCCCTGGAGCAAGGTCTGCCGGATGATTCTTTCCAGGGCGGCTGCGTCGCGCTTATCGACAATTTCAATGAAGACCACTTTCGTACCGTCCTGTATGCCACCGACGAGCCAATCCTTGCGCATGACACGACCAACGTTGTATTTGCGGCGCACAATGTTGTTTCGTCGACCTGCGCGATGGTATTCGGTCCGCCAAACTGTACAACGTTGTTCGTGTAGTGCTCGACGAGCACACCTCGAAACCATTGATTCCATTGCTGGACGGTGTGCTCGTCCACCTTGAGCATTCGAGCCATCTCCTTTTTGAGCCTAGGTCATAGGCGAAGAGGTAACTGATCTAAAAAGATCTTCTTCCAATCCCCACGCAAGGACTCAAAAATGTGCCCTTGAGGTATCCAACTTTTCTGTCCACTCCAGGTTGTCGGCAGGAGCGAAGAGGGCACTGTAACTTCCATTTCCCATCTTTGCCGCTGAGACATTTCTTCTTGGTGGCCTTCCTCAGGTTTCCATAGTTTGGACTTGGGCAATCCTTCCACAGAAATCCTCGTCCAGCGAGCCAATCGTCGAACACCTCCTTCGTCATCGTAGCCAACTGCGGCCAAGTTGAAGCTAGTATGAAGTTGCGCAACGACAGCAGATTTGTAGCGAAATCCATGCTTTCGGATGGGAATCCTACTTAGTGCCTTACCTATACAACCCTTTCCCATTTTTAGCCCATTACTCGCCAAACTATGGCGGAAAACCCGCGAACCTTTTCCCCCAAACTCAGGCCCATTATTGTCTCGCTGGAGAGAGCGCTAGACGAGCAGAGTGCCGCGCCGCAGCGTGGTCCCCCCAACCCACTTAGCACCCATTTTTGTTTTCACAGCAACACTCAAATTGGTTCAGCGGAATAACACAGTCGGGATAATCGAATCGGAATGCTCATCCACTGTCAGCGACTGTGAGATGTGAGATGTAACACTTGTAAGATTAGATGAGATTTTCTTTGAAGAAATTCACAATGCTGGCACATTCACAATGCCAACCATCACAGCGACGTGGTCGAGACGTTGTCGTCTATATGCTACCGAACGACCACGAGCTGTGCTACGAGTTCCACTACAAGAACCGTTTATCCGACCGCTTCACCGACGTTTACATCTGCTGCGAATGTCGACGTCTAAAGGCACGTAATCCCGAAGCTTACCCTTTACATGCGCTACGTGTAAAGTCAGGAATGGACTTTTTATAGCCGATCCAGCCCATCCTCCTCGCCCACATTTCTGTGAGCCACGTAGTACTCCTCGTGCTACTGCGAGACGCATAGTACTGGAAAGATGCAATGAGATCAGGCGTACGTCCGCAGATCTCCATAGACCACCAACGACGAAGATGAATGTAATGCTAGCAAGGCTGATGAACCGAGCTTTGGTGAGTACCGTAGTTAATAAACTTTGTAATATAGGCACCGCTAAGATGCCCCTTGTGCCCTATGCTGCCAATTGGAAAAGTAAGAATTCAGAGCTTTTCGAAAGAGAAATCGCAGTGTTTAGACGACTTTTCGGTTCAAAAGCGGAGAGCAATGGTGGAGCAATTGACCTTTCCCTCCGCAACCGATCGAGAAAACTTCAGAAGGGCGATACATCGAGCTCAAAGTTATGCCAGGAATATTAATGTACAAACTCTTGGCCAGATTGTGGGTAGCGAATGCGACTTATTGCTATCTCCCTTATACTTGTGATAAGGAAGATCTCGTTATAGTGCTACTGAGTCACAACTCGCAGTGCGGTATATATGGCAAAAGATCATTAATTATGGACGGACAATCATCTCTGCCGTTCATCTTTGGATTTCTTTGGAAAATCCAGAATGCCTCTAATGCTTTTCTTGCCGAAATTTACGTCTCCTGCGCTAATATCGTGCACTTAATTTCAAAATTGTTGTTATTGTGCTCCTCAGTTTTATGTCTACCTAGCGGCGTCATCAAACTGCCACGCCTCATAATTGCTAGATGTTCCTTAGTTCGTACAGCCAATTGTCTTCCAGTTTCTCCGATGTATGTCGATCCACGTGCCCGGCACTCTATCTGGTAAATTACATCTAGCAGAGCGCAATCACCTGTTCTCCCGTACGGACATATGGTACAATCATTGGTTATGCACCGCTTATCGTAGAGCCGTTATCGAACTAACAACTGCTTGATGTTGTTATTAGGAATGTTTACTAATTGGACAACATCTCGCAGTTCAGCTCTGAAAATGCTCCGCTGTATTTCGGCGTTGACTTTATCAGAGATAAAAGGAAGACTTAATGGTAATTTACTCTAGCATTTTTCCTGCTGATATGACATTTTCCACGAACTTGTCACACCGTATAACCGCTCACAGCAGCTATCTCACAAGCTAAACGTCGCGATTCGTGACGTTCAGCCTCGCCCGTGCGAACACTTGTTGCTGTCCTCAACATGTTGTTAACGACTGCACGTTTGACGGCTTGTGGATGAGCTGATGTAGCGTGAAGTAAAATATTCTTGGAACTAGCTTTACGGTACCACTTCACGCTAACACCTCCACTGGACACTTTGACTTGGGTGTTGAGATAAGGGAGCCATCCTTCACGTGGCACTTCTCGAGTAAGTTTAATGTACTGTGACTGCTCATTTATGCTTCGAAAACACACGTCCATTTCGAACTGAGTTGACGTTATGATGAAGCAGTCATCAATATACCTGCAGAACATCTAAGGATGCCAACGGTCTCCTAACGGCGGAACAGGCCAGAAAGGTGCCCTCCATCCCCTTCCCGCCCACGTATTTCAAGCAACAGGAGCCACACATAGACGCCGATGCCAATTTCCGGGTTTTCGCAGACGAAGTGTTCAAGGTGCTCAGTAGGTCAGAAAAGCAAAACACGCGATCCAACATCTCGCGGGAGCAGGCACAAGGCATAAAGGAACTTCGAGACTTAATAGGGTCTCGCACTATAAGACTATCTGTCAGCGACAAAGGGGGCGAATTTGTGGTGATCCCCAGTCAACTCGATCGCGATATAACAGAATACCACCTGGCGGATACCTCCCTATATCGCCCAGCCTCTGTCAAAGAGTTCCAAGCGCAGCTCCGTAGATTAAACCGGGTGTGGGTCACTGAAGCACGGTCGGCAGGACTGAACTCTAGCATAATTACACGCCTTAAAATTGAATCACCATGCTGTCCAGTCCTGTACCTGCTAATAAAAACGCATAAATTTTCGGAAGCAGAAGACCTGACTTCTGTTAATCCTGCCTCGGTAAAAGTCCGTCCCATCATAAGCTGCGTGGGTGGTCCGACTGACCGTATCGCGTGGTTCCTTAATACTATTTTGGTGCAGCTTCTAAAATTCATACCATCCCACCTAGCGAACACCCAAATGTTTTTGGATCGCCTTGGCGCAATACGTCCAAGTAATTCATGCGCTATGGAGTCCTTTGATGTAGAAGCCCTTTATACCAACGTCAGCAACGGGTCTGCTATGGAAGCCGTACTCGAGCTCCTTAGCCATCACCAAACCGATATTAATATGCAAGGGCTCTCTGTATCGCAACTGATTGCACTTCTAAAAGAGTGTCTCAGTTGTAACATTTTCAGGTGGTCGGGAAGGTATTTTGCGCAGACTAGAGGCTTGGCCATGGGACAACGGCTGGCACCTACTTTGGCAGTGGCTTTCATGGCCAAGGTAGAAGCGCCCGTATTGAAACACCTCCCCTTGCTTTATTGCAGATATATAGATGACTGCTTTATTGTCTGTTCGACGCAGAAAGAGATAGATACGTGTTTTGACCTACTCAACACACAGTCAGAGCAGATCAAGCTAACACGGGAAAAACCTACCGGAGATTGGCTTCCTTTCTTAAACGTACAAGTAAGGTTGCAGGGCGATGTGGTTGCTACGAAGTGGTACAGAAAACCTAGCAATAAAAACATCATCGTCCATTGTCGCTCGGCTCATCCTCTCCAGACAAAACGAGCTGTCGTGAGGAACATGTTCCGAACCGCCGCGAAGGTCTGTACTGGAGAGGATGAGCGAAAAGAATCGTTGGAAATGGCACGCGACATTGCTCAGCTAAATGGTTACTCCATCTCCCCAACCACCCACAAAGTCTTTTCCAGTGGCGCCGAACGGAGACATGGTAGTGCCTTCATGGAGGGGAAAGTTCCCTTCGCGCTGCCTTTTATCTCTGATGAAGTCAGCACCGCCATCAGAAAATGTCTCAAGAGGGCAGGTTTGGAAAATTCGGTAGCCATTATAAACGTGCCGCCCTTCAATTTAAAGCAACGCCTGGTTCGAAACCGGCAGTATGACCGCCTATGTACCACCTCAAACTGTGTGGTATGTCCAGCTGGCAGGGAAGGGGATTGCGCTATGTCTGGGGTGGTCTATAAGATCACTTGCCGTAACTGCGGGGATGAGTATATTGGTGAAACGGCAAGACCACTCCACGTAAGAATTAAGGAACACCTAGATGGCATGAATCGATCGAGGGAGTCCACCGCCTTAGGAGCCCACCGCGTTCAAAATCATAACGGAGGCGTTTTTGAGGTCACCGTGGAGGTCGTGGCCCAGGAACCGCAATTGTGCGCGCGCAAATCCCTCGAGGCATTTTGGATACAGGCCACCAATCCAAAAATGAACCGGAGGGAGGAATGCCTCACAATTACGCGGGAACTGAGGCCCTATATAAGGTTGGCCTTCCCACAGGGATTCCGATGAAGACCAAACCCGGCTGACCTGGTCCCACTATCGGTTGCTGGGTGATTTCGAGGATCCACGAAGTGACGGTGAGTGCTCCTCCTTTGGATTACGTGGTGCTCTGGGGGGTCTCGAACTTCTGTAGGGTTGTGGAGACCTTTGATCTAATATCCGCAAATTGTTTTGATCCACTTTCAGGCTCTGAAGAAGGCGATATCGCCGAAACGTTAGCAAATAAATTTTTATAACAACCTCGTGGGAGTTTCAAGCAAGATCAACATCATTTCACAACAATGCCGAGGTTTATAGAAGCCAGAACGTGGAGTCTAAGGATGCCGTTCTAGAACCGGCTCTTCAATTCTTCCCATAAAGTATACAGCAAGAACCGGTGCCAACCGTTGTCCCATAGCAAGGCCTCTCACTTGCGAGAAGTACTCTCCTGCCCATTTGAAGATGTTACAACTCAAGCATTCCTTGACCCACGGCAGCTTGCTAAGTCCAAAGGTGTTAACATTATTAGCATGCCTACCAAGCATTTCAGATAGTGCTTGTAGTGCCTGCTCGTTTTGGACATGAGTGTAAAGCGGAACTACATCAAATGACTCAACTACATTACTCCGACCGAGGTCTGAGCTATGTAGTAGCTTAAGGAAATGCTTAGTATTGGACAGATGAGACGGGACCATGGTCAACAGCTGGCTTACAATATAACTGAGAAACCACGAGATCCTGTCAGTTGGTCCTCCCACACAACTAATAATAGGCCAAACTTTGAAAGTATCCGGTGATGTTGAGAGCATTTCGTGAGAAGCCTGCAGATTTAGCGACACTCAACCATATGTGATTGAGGCGACTACACTGTGATGTAAACTCCTTTTCAGTTGCGCGACAGTAATCTCGACAGGAACAGAAAACTCCAGAATAGAACTTAACGTATAAGCAAAGGCAAGGGTTGAGAGAATTACGCGAGTTAAGATCTAATGGTACCTTACGCATTTCAGTCAGCGATAAGGGTGGCGAGTTTATCGTTATGACTCAAACACTTGACCGAGCCGTAACCGAACTCCACCGTAGCGACTCCTCTGTTTATCAAGCGACTCCGTGGATCAACATACATCAGAGAAACTGGAGGACAATTGGCTGTACGAACTAAGGAACATCTAGCAGGTATGAGGCGTGGCAGTTTGATGACGCCGCTTGGTAGACATAACTGAGGAGCACAGTAACAACAATTTTGAAATTAAGTGCACGAAGTTAGCGCTGGAGACGGAAATAGGCAAGAAAAGCATTAGAGGCGTTCTGGATTTTCCAAAGAAATCCAAAGATGAACGGCAGAGATGAGTGTCCGTCCATAACTAATGATCTTTTGCCATATATACCGCACTGCGAGTTATGACTCAGTAGCACTATAACGATATCTTCCCTATCACAAGTATAAGAGAGACAGCAATAAGTCTCATTCGCTACTGACAGTCGCCTGTGGCGACAGCGAATTTTCTCCGCGTGAGCGGTGGAACCTTGGTGAGTCGCCAGCAAAATACGGGTTTCGAGTAAATCTTCAGTTTGCAACAGAGGAAGACGCTTATTGGATCACGTGTAAATCACCTCGACTTACGTTTAAGCCTCTGAAGACGACGATTGCGTCGAAACGTTAGGCCGTTTGACCAAATAAACTGTTCCACCTAAAAACCTCGTGCGGCACAAGATCATAAATATCACAAATAACACCTATGCTGAGGTTAAAGCAAGAGAGAAATTGGAGACTATTGAACTCTTTTTTTTTCTTTTTCTTTAATCAGATGTTTCTTTCATTACACTCAATCATTCTGCGGCATCGTGACGCCGTCAACTTGAGATCCGCGGCGAGGAAGAACAGGGTCATAAGAGTGTTTTTCCGTAGGATTGAGATGCTTCCTCCTTTGCAACAACAGTTCCTAGGCATATCGGGAGCACTCCGAGGCCCCGACAAATCCTTGGTTACCGTCCAGAAGCATCTTTTCACAGTTGTTTTTTTTGCGATATTGACATGATACATGGGGTATTGGGGGTCGATTCCTCGCGAGACTTCTTTCACGCGGTCCAACCGGGCTACGTTGTGCTCCTTGGTGACGGTGGCATTCCTTTCGATCATGCTTCAGTGCCACGCCCTTGGCGACCCGTCTAATTAGAGCACAGTTCACGATAATTTGGGGTAACCGTTTTTGGCGAAAAATCATAGGTACGGCCCACAGTAGTACAATAGTACAGCAGAAAACGCGAACAACGACGAATAAAAAGAAATAAAAAGCTGCAAAAAAGAATAGAAAAGGGGGTTGGACGAGTTTCACAGCGGAAAAACGGCAGTTAAGGGAATTTTCGGGCGAGTAGACGAATGCGACGTAGTGTCTGCAATTGCACACAACACACCCAAACAGCTAATTTTTGATTCTTTGTTAATATTATTTACTCTACTGGTGATATTTAGCTGTGTTATTGTGCAGAATCAGTTCTCGACCTTTAGACGACGGTTGAGAATGATTTATTGGAACGGAATAGAGTAAAATATTAGTTGAACAGTAGGAATACAGCCGAATACTATTACCAGTAGGAGATGATCGATCAGCATATTGATTTTTCACTAATGTTGTTCCAATGCGAAAGTGGTGAAGGACAATTAGATTTCGTAGTCAGCCTAGCGAGGAGCGGAGGCTGACCGTGCTCCACCCTCCTGCCCCTTACTGTGCCGGGCCGCCAATGCATACCATGGGCAAATCTCCGAAACCATTTTTATCGTGAACCGTGCATTTAAGCAGATTTTCGGTTGCGGTGCGAGTCGGTGACGTCGAAATTACCATTTCGCAAATTATTTCCATGCTGTAGACTCGCCTATGACACCTTATTCATTTACATAGCCGAGCCAATATGGTAGTTTGATGAAAAAAAAACGAAAGACAGCCATCGCAAGTGTTGATTTTTACCTACTATATATTCCATTTCTAAGCCTAAAAAGTTGATGAAAATTGAATTACTCGAGGAGACGATTAACCCAATTCCGTAAAGTAGAATCTCCTGTCAGCAGAAAAAAAACATTGGAATTGAAGAAAACATACAGACTCTACTAACATATTCTCCATCTCGATAGATTCGGCGAGTTTTCATTCTTTACCACCCAAAAGCTTCTCGCTGGCTAAGTTGATGTTAATTGACCCAATCCCAGCGAGAGGATGAAAGAGGAAGTGAAAGATGGAGAAATTGAGATCTACGATTCTTACCAACCCGATTACTACCAATACACCCAGATAACAAAGCTCGGAGTTGAGAAGGCGGTTAGTTTCATCGATTACCATTTTCCTCCCCTAAAAATGGCGAATCCAACCAAGATCACTACTCGAGCAATTTAAGAGCAGTTAGCGATATTTCACCAAGGTAACCCCTTGCGATTATGACTCACCGACAGCTACAATTGTATAGAAGTTGCTTGTAATGAACTAAACAGTTGCTAATTCACAACCCACTGCACTAGTTAAAAACAGCAAATTCAATGAAATAAAGTAATAAAAGCTGAGGACGGTATCTGTTTTGGCGATTTTTGCATCACACGGAAATGCTTTATACAATTGCTAGATTACCAAAGTTTAGATAATGCACAATTTCCTCTACATCACAATGGTAGAAGACTACTATTCTTGAATAGATAGAACTGTATTCGAATTTTGAAGAGAACTGCGAGCATTTCGAAAACGGAACGATCTCTGCCACTGAGCGAACAGTTCCGCCGTAAAACGTGAAAATTATTGGGCAGTGTCAAGTTTCCATCATGCATTTCCTTCAAACAGCACTGCATCTATTGCACGTCAGCGGGATGACATTTTAGGCCTATCTGCTATACAAGAGTGGCAATCATGCCAACAATACTCGGTACATTAGCTGATATTAGGAAATTAGAAGTAGTCAATTACCGCGGCGGCTGGCTGCTGCAATGGCATTCCAGGAGTTTGCGAAGATTTGCCAAAATTCTATATGAGCCAATTAGGCTTTTTTGCGCACATGACTAAACACGTTGTAGTGTACTCATTCCGTCCCCGAAAAACCACAACAGGACACATCGAGCTCGTAGATCAGTGTTAAGAATCAGAAGAGTTTCTAAAACTTCGGACTAAAGGCACAGCTCACGATAATTTTGGTTTTGGACAAATAATGAAAGGGATGTCTACAGTAGTGCAAAAGTGGCGAAGAAAACGCAAAAATCGGCGTTTTCAGGGGAAAATAAGGCTTCAAAAAAAGTAGTAAAATTAGTGGTTGCATGAAAGGCAAAGGACGACAAAAGTAGCAGGAGTGGATATTTGAACGAACTGTCCAAACGCGTGTGCCATTGCGCACAGCTATCCACAGCAAGGGGTCTGCATGCAACAGGAGCGTCCCAGTACGAATGGTACAACCTTTAGAACCTCAACAAGGGACTGAGTGAGATCTTGCTCACCTTTGGATGGGTACATATATCGTATCGAGATCCTTATCAAAACCTATCTAAGCCGTTTTTCGACGCGATAGCGTCTCCTCTACTATCCTGGAGGTGACAGGCTCATCGTGGGAAAATCGCAGAAACCATTTTCATTGTGAACTGTGCCGCTAGCTCTCAACATCAGGATGACGTAAAGAAGCACAATCATGAATAATCCTGTTGTAGTCCGAATAGCCGAAGATAGCGACAACCTCACTAAGAAAATATTACTTCACAAACTGCCAATATTACTAAAACTACTAAAAGAACACAAAGTCACAGAATTAAGCAACGTAAGAGACTGAATCAACCTTCGATTACTAATCAAGCAATACCAAAACCAAGCAGCCAGCCGGCTAAGAATCCACTCAGTAGCCAACCATTCGAGCGCAGAAAGCTACCAATCTGGAAAAAGCTGCACTTTACACATGATTCTCACTCGGAACAGCTTTCAACAGCAACACACACAATTATATAATAAGTGCTAGTGATCTTATAGTTGACCGACCTCTTCTTGATCGGGAACCATCGTTTCGGGCTTTCCAAGAAGGTTCTTCTCCAATCCCCGCTTCAGTTCCAGCAAATCCTTTTCAAATTTCGTTCGATTCAATTTCACATAGCCACGGTAGTTGCACACCTGAAAAATATACTTTAGTTCTTCAGTAAATGATCATGGAAGAACAATAGTGAAATTTTAGAACTAGTTTCATGTGCAGTGTGTATGTGATGACGGAGCAGAATATAAATCGTTTATTTTTAGTGCAAAAAAGCAATAGAATACGGAACAGCTTCTAATGAAACTCTAAAACTCTAAATCGCTTGACATAAAGATCTGTACAAATCAACACTCAACGCTGCAATCTTGCTAATGTTGTTTCTTTGCAGCGAATTCGTCCTTTAGACCTCTTTTGTGAAGAAGATAGAACAGTAAAGTTGGCCACGCCCAGCGTAAGAATATAGCAAGTTTATTATTCAATGGAGCCATGATTAGCTCTATTTCTCGAGCCGACGCTGCTCGGAGGATTTCTTTGGCTGCAACCTCTGGTGACAATCCCTGAAATACGAAAGGTTTGAGGATCGTGAACATGGAAGTGGTGGGAAGCAGCTTGAAAATGTAAAAAAAAAACATAATTTTTCGAGAAAGCCATGGAAGGGAAGCACACAATCCTACAAACACCACATTTCCGTTTCCGTAGGATGAACTCACGCTGGTTCCTTTCCCCACGATCGTCTCTTGCGGATATAAGCATTCGTGTGATGAAACACTCAGCACTGACTGATTTCATTTATATACTACTCATATATCCTTCACTAGAAGCGATTTCAATCAAACATACACTGCTCTTCTATAGAAGTCGGTATTTACTTCGTTTTGATTACCCTCCAACAATCGCCACTTATCGCTTTATGGACAAAACCTAATGGTGCATTTGGTGACGTGCACAATCCAAAATATCCTCTGTCCAGTTTGGCAACGAAAATCGGAAATGATAACGGAATAAATCAACGAAACTGGGGGAATTTCGGGGCGCCTCTTTTTTCAGAATGTCTTTTTAGAATAGAATCTACAAGGAATCTTGCGGTGGAATCTCGAGAAGAGTGAACGACTCTCTGACAAATTCGCCGTTCAAACAGCCACTCTGCATCAGGTCGATATAGTGTGTTACCCTCTTGTAATGTAACAACAATCAATCTATTTCTCGTGTCCGTTTGGTTGGCCCAAAAGTTCATCGACGAGGGAATTCTTTAGATACGCTTTCAGAAATCCTTAAAGCGAACTAATCTCAGTAATATATTCCTTAACTTATTGACGATCGAGGCCAGTGGTGTTTACATTACTTACTATACTTCTTATATTTTTTGACGTTTTCAATCATCAACTAGACTCACAGCCTTCTAGAGAATCTTGATGAATGTGGTCCAAGAATCACTTCCAACTATAGTTATAGGATAAAACAAAAGTTCAGTAAGGAAAATATCAAAAGGAGCAAAATCAAACATTGTCACCTGGTCAACTACTTATACTACGAGTAATAGCTTACTGTAATAAATAGCTTTCTTTCGGACTTTCATTCCTATTTGTAAACTGTATTAGTGGCAGAGGAGGGGGGGAGGGGGGAAAGGCCTGCCGTAAACAAATTGAAATAAATGTTCTACAAGGATTAGCACAACAATCTATATTTCTGCCTCTAACCAATCCATTAAGATTTGAGGACAAAAATTGTCCCTCGTGTCTAGACAAAGTTTTATGGTATATTGCTGGGTCTAGATCATACAGCCGTGGAGGATCAGAGATGAGTTGAGCAGTTCCCTATCTCCTGTAGAGCCCAACAAAGTCACGTACGTTCTTTGGGATGAAATTCTATGAAAGTGTCACAGAACTGATAGGTCATCCAGAACCTAGCACTTACGTTTTGCGCTTGAATTATCTCCTCTTCTGTGATATTTTGATGGAATTTTACCTCAAAGAATGGCTACGTACGGAATTACGTTACTCCGTGTGGCCCGTCGGCGGGCCATAAGCCTGCGAAAAGCGCGATCGGTCCTACACGCCAGACACGAATAATATGTCCGGCCCATCTGATTTTCAATCTGGCTGGGCGTAAGCAACGGCATCCCTGATCTTCGTTCTTTGATAGAGCTCGAGACTCTAGAATCCTTTCTGCGCGTGTTTAAGAAAACTCCGCACAAGGCTCTTTCCAAAGCGCGTTGAACAACGCTGACAGCATGTATATCTTGCTTTTGTAGAGTTCATGTCTCTGAGACACACGTCAAATCAGAAAGGAGAGCAGGGTCGAAGAGGAGAGCGTTGAGTCAGATGTTCTTTATATACTTCAGAACACTCTCGATATTCTTAAACACTCCCCACGCGGCACGCTTCCCTCTGCTCAGCTTCGGAGTTGGGTCGTTCACCAGTTTGACTTCTCGATCTAGATACAGTAGCTAGAAAATTCAGACATATTCGTTCCGTTAAGCGTAAAGGGAGCACCAAGAACCAATCGTCATTCCTTGATCATCGTCATCATCACCATCAGTCTTGAGCCAATCGTTCTACAAGAGCTGTGAACTTAGCCGGCATTAGTTCCATTTGCTCGATGATCGGTAATGTAAGCACGATGTCGTCTGCAAGCGGAGGTTCGACCTTCATTCCCGTGTCATCCACTTCTGAATGACGCATGCTGTTCTCGAAGGTAGCACTGAAAAGTTTGGGCTGAAAGGTATTGCTTGTCATACCCCTCCCTTCACGCTGACAATGACTCCCTCATGTAGAATGAAGTCGTGGTCGTGAAATTGTTGAGGAACTCACGAAGCGTATTCATATATTGAGGAACACCCTGATTGCCCGGGGCTTAGGCTATCGCTTTCATCTCGACAGTATCAAAGACTTTCTTCAAGTCCATGAATGTCACACATAGCAGCACCCTGTATTCCCCTTATACTTCAATGAGTATGTAAGAGTGTGGATGCGACCGACTGCGCTGAACCGCCTCCGCAACTATATTTGCTCGCATGGCTGTTCCTCATCTAACATTCTGCCTGGGCGACAGTTGCCAATACCGTCGGAATCTCACCTCTTATACAGCAACACAGACTTGCTAGCTTTATAGGACGACGGCATTTTGCATTCCGACAGGTACAGCGTGAAGATCCTAGCCAGAGCTCCGACGGTGCAAGACTAATCAGATGTCTTGCCTTGATTCAGGACTTCGGGACCGAACGCCGGGCAATTTTGGCGCCGCCGTAACGTGATGGCATGTCGAATTCGAAGAGCGACCTGAAAGAGGAGCATATCTGCCTTGCCTAAAATGGAAAGTAGGAAGGTAGACGTGGCTTCTGGAAAGATCCGAGTAGAAGTCGTAGATGAATTTCTCCATTTCATTTCGAGATGCAGGAAGTGCTCCGTCAGAACGACGAAAGGAAGTCAATATGTTCTGTAATTGGCGAAGCTGCTGCGATGCTCTTCCCGAACTCGGCAGCTTCGCCCATGATTGCTGCTCTTCTCTCATTCAGATCTTCCTTTGACGTTTGTTGATGATTGCTCGTAGCACGCGCAATTCCACACTGACGAAATCTCTGGAGTTTTCGAAGAGACACGTTCCTTGTAGACTCTGCCAATGCCGATATACAGCATACCAATCGCATTTGCACTCTCCACACAAGTATGCACCAGCGGATCTATGGCTGCACCTACGAAATACAGAGGATATAGCGCAGTAGAAACAGATAATCCATCTTATGACTTCACCTGCGTCTCAGGGGCCAGTACTAGCGAATTTGATCGGCAATCTACTCTCCTACCCACCACCTGGAGACGCCCTACGTAGTCTTGTCGCTAACCGACTAGGATCCTTCAGTGAGAGAGAGAATACTGGAAAAGGAGATCCAGAGATCCTTGAACAAACCACTGATGCCTTTCGATCAGAAGTCAGGAAGTTCACCAACTTCAGATGCAATCTTCAAAACTCCATAAGTCACCGAAACCAGTGAGGCAGCTTTCTTGGCCAGTTGTGCGCAATGGCACATCTGATTTTTGTCGTCACATTCTCATCCAACCCAGCCTTACATTTCACGAAACATGCAGATTTTCGCGTTTTTCGATAATTCTGCACTTATCTGGGATATCACTTCCACTATTCGTCTGAAATTATCATTACCGGCCTTTTAGCAGGTAGAGCATATGTTATGTTAATCAAAAACGATAATATCTGAGGAGAACCGCAGATGAGTAGCCTCGAACTAGCACGGACCAGAATTTAGCCGAGCCCTCGAGACAAAATCGTGAGCGCGCTGTCGCCATGCAAGTATACTTCTGATGAAGTTCACTCACCAAATTCTGGGGTTAATCGGCGTGATAGGTGGAGCAACTGACAAGTCTGCGTCCAGCGACTCATTGCGAATGTGTCTTTTAGCGCCCCATCACACTGATCGAGGTTTCCGTCAACTCGAAACAAGTATTTTCTGCAGCGATGCGACTCAACCATTAGTTGGTGTAAAAAATGTATATAGTACCTTCCATCGGTCCCTTTCACTGTTCTTACTTTTCTTATCGAATGAAACTTGTCAAAGGGTCAAAGCTAGATCGCAAATACCACGACCACAACCTGTCACCCCCCATATCACCTAGTAAAATGTCAAAGTTCCATTCTCAACTCGAAGGGCGTGACAGACTTATCGGCTCTAGCCTTATCGCTTATTATCAGCCATGTCACCAACACCTTCGGTCCCCTTACAACCACCATCTACTGAAGTGTCACACCTCAACTGTTAGTGTGAAGGGCGTTAAAGTCCTAGTGGTTCACGCCTTTACCTAACACCTATGGTCTCTTCTGAATCCACACCACCTACAAAAGTGCCAGGGCTCCACCGTTAACACGAAGGGGGAGGCGAATCGTGCAGCTTTTGTCTTCTAAAATTCTGTATCAGCTCTTTTCTATTTTTACCAGCTCCTGTAACCTATCATCAGTGCTCCCTTCCTACCGCTTGTACTCCTACCAAACTTAAACGCTCTGAGTTCTCAGAGAGAGGACTTATAAATTTACGGGCAAACATCTAGTATTTCGCGCACGCCCCGCCCCTTGTAGGCGAGGTGCTTTCATGCCACCTGCCGTGGTACTCCCATACTGCCGTCTAGTCTGGGTCTACGGGAACAGGAGCCATGAATTCTTGGTCACACACACACCGACACACATACACATACCGACAAACCAATATACACTTATTGTTAGTGAATTATATTGTACCAGTCGAATCGCCCGGCTAATGCCAGGCTCTCCTCCTTCTTGCGTCAAACACCCTATCCCGAGGAATGTTGAACTGAAGAGCTTGATTCCCTTTTTCAAAACTTATAGTCTTTAAGTTTTTTTCCGTGTTAAGCTGAGTGAGGGTATGAAACTGAAACAGAGCTCGAGATCCTTCTTTGACACAACAGAAATCGAAAGCTTCCCTCATTCTTTGATAGTTGTAGTAAGTCTAATTCTCCACTCCTTTTTTGGAACAAATGGCAATTTCCTGTATACGAAATTTGACACAGGACTAACAGGGTAGCGCAAATGGTATTCAGTTAAAGTTGGTGCTTATGCCTTCTATTGGAAGTCTAGAACTTTTGCTCTCTATCTTTGCAATAAATACCCATCAAAAATCAAATACCCATCCAACTGTTAGACAATCAAAGATGATGCTGTGGAGATGTTCTGAGTGATGATAGCACCGTTATCAGATATTTTTTATCAATGGACCCTTTTCTTTACGGAGATATCATTCGTTGAGAATTCTAGATTACTGGCGGTCGATCAAGTTTTGTCGCAAATGACATCGAGCAAAGAGGATCCCTCATTGAATCACAAACCTTGCTGGCTAGCGGTCGTAATCTAATAGTAAGAAATGAACAAAGTTTAATCTGCTTATCGTATTGCCCTAATGGGTCCCTATCGCTGCATTTACCACTCACTTTTGTCACCCTGCTCCACCATCTCGTCTTATCGAATGATTATCGAATGAAACATACTGAACGGTCAAAGCTACATCGTAGATACCGAAGATGTTAGGATTTCAATCGGTAGGTGGCACTCTTAGGCCCTTTATCTTCTCTTATCAGTTATCATCAGTTCCTTTCACCGAGTAGCTACGATCCCGTCATATCCTGCATCACCTATTAGAATGCTGAAGTTCCACTGGTAATACGAAAAGTGGGATCCTAACAAATTTGAACGCTCTAGGTCCACGTAAACAAGAGTTATGAATTTGCGGCCTAAAAATACTATCGCGCACGCCCCGCTCCCTGTGCATGGAGTCCGGCCCTGCCGCCCACCATAAGTGTTCCCATGCCGCCCCTGTACTCCTACCAATTTTAAACGCTTTGGGTTCACTGGAGCAGGAGTTATGAATTTGCGACCTAAAATTTCTATCGCGCACATTTGAGCTTTCTAGGTCCACGGGAACAGGAGTTATGAATTTGCGGCCCAAAATTTCTAACGCGCGCGCCGCGCTCCCTGTGCACAGATTCCGGTCTTGCCACTTACCAAAGGTGTTCCCATCCTGCCCCCCCTTACTCCTACCAAATTTGAACGCTCTAGGTCCACGGGGACGGGAGTTATGAATTTCCGGTCAGAAACACACACCGACACACACACACCACACACACACAAACACACACACGCACACACACACGCACACACACACACACACACTCACACACACACACATTATCCTACTATATATAACGCGCTAAGTGTGTCTGTTGGTTTGTCTGTGTGTGTGTGTGTAGTTGTGTATTTGACCGGAAATTCATAACTGCGGTCCCCATGGACCTAGAGAGTTCAAATTTGGTAAGAGTGTAGGCGGCAGGATAGGAACACTAACGGTGGATGGTGGGGTCGGACTCCGCCCACAGGGGACGGGGTTTGTGCGAAATAAATGTTTGAGCGGAAAGTCATAACTTCTGTTCCCGTGGACCTAGAGAGTTCAAACTTGGTAGGATTACAGGCGGTAGGATTGGAACATCAATGGTTGGTGGCGGAGCCGGACTCCGCCCACAGGGGGCGCGGTTTGTGTGAAAAACTTAAACTTGGACCTAGAGCGTTCAAATTTTGTAGAAATAGCCCAGATGGGATGGGAACGCTTATAATGGGTGACAGGATTGGGCTCCGCCCACAATGGGGGGGGTTTAGGCAAAAATTCATAACTCCTGTCCCTGTGGACCTAGAAAGTTCAAATTTGCTGCGAGCATAGGCGGCAGGATTGGTACAATAATGGTTGGTGGCGGGACCGGCCTCCATCCGCAAGGGGCGGGGTTTGTGTGAAAAACTCAAGCTTGGACCTAGAGCATTCAAATTTGGTAGGAGTACAGGCGGCAGCATGGGAATACTCAAGTGGGTTCCAAGACCGGACTCCATCCACTGGGGGCGGGGTTCGTGCTGAAAATCATAACTCCAGTCCCCGTGGACCTAGAGCGTCCAAATTTGGTAGGAGTGCAGGCGGCAGGATAGGAACACTTATGGTGAGTCGCAAGACCGGACTCCACCCACATGGGGCGGGGTTTGTGCGAAAAATTCAAACTTGAACTGAGAGCGCTTATATTCGATAGGAATACAGGCGGCAGGATGTGAGCACCCATGTCGAGCGGCAGGACTTAACTCCTCCCGCAGGAGGCGAGGCGTGAGCAGAAAAACGTGAATGTAGGCTTAACGCGAAATTTCGAAACCAAGGTTGAATAAGCCGCAAGTAAATCGAGTTACTCAAACACACAAAACCTAATGAGGTCTGTTCATGGCGGACGAGGCGCGCACGGATTGTGTTGGGTGTATGTCTTTGGCCGCTAATGAATAACTCCTGTTTTCATCTTCCGAGCCCTTCAGATTTGATAAAGGTGGAGGCGAGGATGCCGTTTTACACGAGAAGGAGGGGGCCCGGCGTGAGCCGGGCGAGACGATTTACGCATAGCAAATTTCTCACAGGAAGGAGGAGCGCCCGGCGAAGCCGGGCGTCATCATAAGAAGGAGGGAAGCCCGGCGTTAGCTGGGCGGCCCGACTGGTATAATATAAAGTAAGATATGTAGTAGGATTAATAGCTCGAATTTTTCTATTCGATTTCCAATACGAGACGAACCTTGACTTCTGTAAAAGAAACTTATTGTCATTTCTTGGCAAGACTTCATCTGACACTTTTTTGTCATCATTGGTTCCTCGATTACAATGTAATCTCGAAATTGTTATAGATTACGTGCAATCGCCAATTCACAAGAATTCTCACGTACAACTTTTTCACCTCACCTCTACGAGTAGGCAAACATCAACAATGGTGGTTCCCCATTGATGACCGAATAAACCTACTCCTTTCAGTAACAGTCTATCACGTATCACTGTCCCATGCACTGCTAGTGTAAAAGTCGAAGGACAAACGTTTTTGAGTCTGTCTACGACCTCGGCGCTACCCATTTTTCTACTCGTCGCCCTCGGACAGCCTTCTACACACTGGTCACGTCCACTTCTCACATTGACGCCCATTCCTTTTAATGATACCTTATATATTTGTCTTATGTATGCTACTTGGAATCGCACAAGGTAAGATTCGTATCGAAACAAACAGTTCGGGCAACACAATGACCCAGACTTTACTGTGGAATTCGATCGAGAAGTAGTCAATCAACGAAGCTGTAGCTTGACTTTGTGCACCTTCAAGTGTCCTTCAAGAAAGTGTCCTGTTACATGATTATCGACAAAAAATGACGTTTAGTAGAGTCTTACTGGTTGGGGTGAAGTATTTAGGTGTACGTCTAAAACTCTTGCTGAACGTAGTAATAGTGAAATTATTCGACACGCTGACCCGTTCAGGGATTGTGTCATTGTACCATCGATTGAATTTTAATTAGTCGACCATATTTCCTTTTATTCTTTTACGCTACGTACAATTTTCTGATATCACCAGCATCAGACTAAAAACGAAGGAACCCCGTCCTTAGATGAGTGCAACTGGATAATTTGAAATAAAATAATTCTACTCCACTTGTGGCTGTGTACTTGAATCAATTTGACTTTACATGACTTCATCTTATTCTCGAACACACTGGAAACCCACGGTCAAAAAAAAATTTTTTTTTTGTTCCATATTCGCTTTCAACTATTCAGTAGCGCCGCAGAAAAAGGAGATAGCCTCCCTCGTTTGAATGAATCTATCTCAATACGTTTATTTGCTTTATTTAGCACAATTATTCCTTGGGTTCTCTCCCTCGCTTCCGTTCTTCAAAGAGCAGCCGTTCCAATTTAGCCAGAACGTAGCCCCTTGGCAGCCAGAAATGGTAGCGAATGAACATAAACTTTATCTCGATTCAAGCTCGTACTACGTTGTTCCGTTCAGGTACCCACACAGGCGCCGATTGAACGCATTGAGAACATGCCCAATCCCGATCTGGAACCAGGTGTCTGGGCAATACCCGATCCAGAGTCATGGCCAATTGGTCCTGATTGGAACGATCCACGAAACACGTGGAAAGGTATAGAAGGTTGGACGAGCAGTAAAAAGTTTACAATCACAGAGAACCGATCTCAATGATTAAATGTTTTTTTACACGAACAATGGAGTAATCACTTGAGATGAACCAACTTTTTTCTGGTTCTCATCATCCTTACCAACCGGTTGCCCTTGAACATCAAGGGCACGTGAACCGAAACCTGTGTTGAGATAGCCAGCAGATACTGTGAGAATGTGCAGATTGGAACGGGCTTCACATCTTAGCGCATCAAAAAATGCCTACAATAAGAGCTTCACAACAGAAAAATAATCACTCGAACTTGTGCCAAATTTATCAAGACAGGTATCAATAACTGCAACAGTTCACCTGAAAGGCGTGTTTACTTGCACTGTAAGCACTCCTATATGGAATAGCTAACTTTCCTTGTATACTACTTGTAGCAATAATGCAACCATCGTCCGGAATCGCGTCCAACAACTTCTGTGTGACCACAACGTGCCCAAAGAAATTCACATCCATGAGCTGTCTAGAAACTTCAAAATCTGCAATCTCCTGCTGATCTATATAACACGAAAAGCCTACTTGTAAATTTTTATCGGTGTGTTCTCTATGGCTCCTCGCATCGATAGTCCTGCATTGTTGATCAACACATGAATCGTTTTCCCATCGATTGCGTGGTTTCTTAGTAACTCGACGCCCATGGGTTCGCAAACGTCAAGATAGCTAGAGACAAACACTAGGTGAACAATAAGCGAATGTTTGAACCCGCAAAGCATTAGCGCTAAAAAAAGCGCAACATGCATAATTTTTATAGGAAGAAAAAAAGCTATCACGGAATTTCATAGATATTTATTACATTACCAGTCGGATTGCCCGGCTAACGCCAGGCTCTCCTCTTTCTTGTGTCAAATACCCTATCCCGAGAAACGTTAAACTGGAGGAATTTTCCCCCTTTTTCAAAGTTTATAGATTTAGGTTTTTTTTCGTGGCTTAGCTAGTTTGAGTTATTCCCGCCGTTTAGCTTAGTGAGGGTATGAAACTGAAGCAGAGCCTTCTTTGACAAAGTTGTAGCAAGTCCTACTCTCCACCCCTTTTTGAAAACAAATGACAGCTCTCTGTACACGAAATTCGCCACAGGACCAACAGGGCAGTGGAAATGGTATTCAGTTAAAGTCGGTGCTTACGCCTTTAATTGGAAGTCTCGAACTTTTGTTGTCTTTCTTAGAAATAAATACCTTTAAAAAATCCAGCTGTTAGACAATCAAAGATAATGCTCTGAGTGATGGCAGCACCGTTATCAGATGATCTTTATCACTGGACCCTTTTCTTTACGAAGATATCATTAGCTGAGAATTCCAGATTACAGGCGGTCGATTGAATTTTTTCGCAAATGACATCGAGCAACCCTATCGCTGCATTTACCACTCACTTTTGTCACCCTGCTCCACCATCTCGTCTTATGGAATGATTATCGAATGAAACATACTGAACGGCCAAAGCTACACCGTAGATACCAAAGACGTTGGAATTTTGATCGGTAGGTGACCTCTCTTAGGTTCCTTATCTTCTCTTATCAGTTATGATCAGTTCTTGCCACCGAGTGCCTACAATCCCCTAAAATCCTACATCACTTACCAAAATGCTGAGGTTAGTACGAAAAGACCAAAATGCTGAGGTTAGTACGAAAAGTGTAATCCTACCAAATTTCAACGCTCCAGGTCCACGGAAACAGGAGTTATGAATTTGCCGCCTAGATTTTAATGGCGCACGCATCACCTCTTGTGCACGGAGTCCGGTCCTGCCACCCACAATAAGTGTTCCCATCCTGCCCCCGTATTACCATCAAATTGGAAAGCCCTCGGTCCACAGGGACAGGAGTTATGGATTTGCGACCTAGAATTTTTATCGTGCACGCCTCGCCCCTTATGAAACGGAGTCCGGTCCTGCCACTTACCAAAGGTGTTTCCCATCCTAAACCTCCTTTACACCTACCAAATTTGAACGCTCTAGGGTCCACTTGGGACAGAAGTTATTGAGTTTCCGGTCAGACACACACACCGACCACACACACACACACACACAAACACACCGACACACCAAACAGACACACTACACACAGGATATTTGATCCTACTTTATATAACTCGCTAAGTGTGTTCTGTCGGTGTATTTGTGTGTGTGTGTGTGTGTGTGTGTGTGGTGTGTGTTGTGTGTGTGTGTGTGTGTGTGTGTGTGGTGTGTGTGTGTGTGGTGTGTGTGTGTGTGTGTGTGTGTGTGTGTGTGTGTGTGTGGTGTGTGTGTGTGTGTGTGTGTGGTGTGTGTGTGTGTGTGTGTGGTGTGTGTGTGTGTGTGTGTGTGGTGTGTGTGTGTGTGTGTGTGTGTGTGTGTGTGTGTGTGTGTGTGTGTGTGTGTGGTGTGTGTGTGTGTGTGTGTGTGTGTGTGTGTGTGTGTGTGTGTGTGTGTGTGTGTGTGTGTGTGTGTTGTGTGTGTGTGTGGTGTGTGTGTGTGTGTGGTGTGTGTGTGTGTGTGTGTGTGTGTGTGTGTGTGTGTGTGTGTGCTGTGTGTGTGTGTGTGTGTGTGTGTGTGTGTGTGTGTGTGTGTGTGTGTGTGTGTGTGTGTGTGTGTGTGTGTGTGTGTGTGTGTGTGTGTGTGTGTGTGTGTGTGTGTGTGTGTGTGTGTGTGTGTGTGTGTGTGTGTGTGTGTGTGTGTGTGTGTGTGTGTGTGTGTGTGTGTGGTGTGTGTGTGTGTGTGTGTGTGTGTGTGTGTGTGTGTGTGTGTGTGTGTGTGTGTGTGTGTGTGTGTGTGTGTGTGTGTGTGTGTGTGTGTGTGTGTGTGTGTGTGTGTGTGTGTGTGTGTGTGTGTGTGTGTGGTGTGTGTGTGTGGTGTGTGTGGTGTGTGTGTGTGTGTGTGTTGTGTGTGTGTGTGTGTGTGTGTGTGTGTGTGTGTGTGTGTGTGTGTGTGTGTGTGTGTGTGTGGTGTGTGTGTGTGTGTGTGTGTGTGTGTGTGTGTGTGTGTGTGTGTGTGTGTGTGTGTGTGTGTGTGTGTGTGTGTGTGTGTGTGTGTGTGTGGTGTGTGTGTGTGTGTGTGTGTGTGTGTGTGTGTGTGTGTGTGTGTGTGTGTGTGTGTGTGTGTGTGTGTGTGTGTGTGTGTGTGTGTGTGTCGGTGTGTGTTTGACCCGGAAATTCATAACTCCTGTTCCCGCTAGACCTAGAAAGCTCAAATTTTGGTAGGAGTAAGGGGGGCAGGATGGGAACCCTTTGGTAAGTGGCAGACCGGAGTCTGTGCACAGGGAACGCGGCGTGCGCGTTAGAAACTTTGGGCCGCAAATTCATAACTCATGCCCCCGTGGACCTAGAAAGGTCAGATTTGGCAGGAGTACAGGGGGAAGCCTGTGAACACTTACGGCAGGGGATAGGACTGGACTCCGCTCACAGGGGGCGGGTCGTGCGCGGTAGAAATTCCAGGTCGCAAATGCGTAAGTCCTGTTCCAGTGGACCCAAAGCGTTCAAAGGCATGGGAAGACTTATTGCAGGCGGCGAGATCGAACTCCGCCTACAGGGGGTGGGGCGTGCGCGATAGAAATTTTAGGTCGCAAGTTCATAACTCCTGTTTACATGGTCCTATTGCATTGAAACTTGGTAGGAGTACAGGAAGCAGGATAAGAACAATGATGGTAGATGATAAGATAACAATTGAAAGGAGTTGAGCAAGAGCCCAGAAAGGCGAGAGCCACAGGATCCGTTACTTACTTCCTGTTAACGGCAGAGCTCTGGCACTTCGCAAAACTGTTAGAGACTGATAGAAACTGATAGGAGGCGAGAGCAAGTAAATCTACAACGTCTTTAATACTATCAACTGAGCATTCCAGTAGATAGAGCAGGAGGTGAAGGGACCGAAGTTAATCAGTGATAAGAACAGATAATAACAAGCGAGCAAGCCCCTTCGTGTCAACAGTGGAACCTTTTCAATGACGGCAATGTAGGATATGACGTGGTCATAGGTACTCTGTGACAGGAACTGGTAACAACTGATAAGGACTGATAAGGGGCTTAAATAGCAAAAGGGTATTTATGATCAAACACTGCCTCTTTAATGCTGTAAATGCTATAATAGCGACTGATCAATGACATTTCTCCATTACGAAATGAGAATTTGTTCATTCCTCGCTATTAAACTAGGACCATTACGCAGTAAGCTTTCTGACACAATGAAGTACCACGATTCCTTTTTGTTTGTGGCATATCATTTGTGATCAAACTCATCTGACCGCTAAGGATACGGGATTCCCAATTAATGAAAAATCCGTGGAGAAAATGTTCCATTGATAACGACATCTGTGATAGGCGTGATTATCCATTTCTGGGTACCATTCAAGAAATTGGTTGTCAATCAGTTAAGCCATCAATCCGACACAATTTCGAGATTAAGAGCAATGAATCGAAACTTCTATTCAGTAATTTTAATATTAATAATTATATCAGTTAATATTAATTAATTAGTTGTAATACAGAAAAATCGCTTTCAATTTAGATCTAATACTGAGGGTGTAGAGAAAAAGAAAACAAAGAAAAAGGAGAATCCGAAGTGTTATTTACGCGTAGCAAATTTCTTACAAGAAGGAAAAGCGCCCGGCAAAGCCGGGCGACCCCTTAAGAAGGAGGGAAGCCTGGCGTTAGCCGGGCGGCCCGACTATTAGATATTAATTTATTTATCACACTTATAAGGGTGCGCCCGGATCAGATACGCTTGGCGATTTTTGTTGAGCAATTATGAAGGCTGCAATTCACCTGAATCAAACTGCACATTACACCGTGATACTGATATTTATACTCTCCATAGGACCTATAAATTTCTGAAACACTTCGATACTTGTTTTGTTTTGTTCACGAACCGGGATGAAATCTTTCACGAACCGGGATGACATCTTCTCAGTGAGCAAATCTATCTATTTAGTATTATTCAATTTGGAACTCTCGTACCTCTCCCTACCCTTTCAAACAAAAAATAGACAGTCTCACAAGGTTGGCGATTTATGGACAAAACTTCGGTCTCGGACGGGACCGAGACCCCACTTGCCCTCGCCTTTTTAATGGCTTATATGCCATAGATTATCAGCACTCACACGTACAACGTGTTGAGCCGGTCGGCCAATATCAGCACAGAACCGCTAAGCTGTAAGCTTTACATGTTAGTACTTGTTTTGACTTGATGTTTTGTTAAATGCTGTTTTACCGCCGCAGTACGCGAAGCGAAAGAAAAAGAAGAAAGCGAACCCGGTCAAAGTTTTGTCCGCGTACTGCGGTGTTAAAACAGCGCTTAACAAAAGATCAAGTCAAAAAATATACAGCCCAGACATCGGATACCCGAATATCTTTCACTACTTTTCCCATGCGGAATCGTTTCTCTTTCCTTTTTTCCTGATTTTCTCCTGTTTTATACCTTCAAAAAAAGGCCAAGAACATCTTAAGCGCTACACCCATGAACTTAGCAACTCCTCTATCGGGAACTGTCATTTTTCCCTATTCAGACGGGAAAAACAAAAAGAATAAAGGGAAAAAGTGGGAATCGGATATGGGAGTAACATTCAACAGCTTACAATAAAGCTACGCTGCTACGGTATGCGCACTTTGCATATCAAACACATGAGGAAAGGTGGCTACGCCCTATACCACTACTCTCGACACACGAGGTAGAGCAGTGGGGTTAAACAGAACGCAAATACCAAAAATCCCTCAAAAGGCCATATCAGAACATAAAGCTGCATACTTGCATGCAAAACAATCGCCCAGGCTCCCTATTTTTCCCCTTTGCTTTCGCTCCTATTTATCCTACCAATGAATACATCCATAACTCTAAACAGCGAGAATATGGAAAAAAAAACTTTAAAACTTAATGTAGCGTGCTGCTATTGAAGAAAACGGATGAAATACTTTAATTTCAACTTTAATTCATACCTGTATGCGGGCTCATAAGGGTTCCCGCTGAAACTACGCTTCAGCTCTTCGCATAAGTCCTTCAACTTATCAATGCTGCGAGCCGTAAGAATTACTTTAGCACCTCTTTTGTATAGCTCGAATGCAAAGGCACGCCCAAGTCCTGAATAGCGACTTTGAAAATTGTGTTGAATTGGACGCAGCTTTCTGATGGAGGTAGGTTGATGAGACACCTGAACTCGCCCCCGTAATCAGAACCGTTTTATCCTTGAACGACAGTTTTGAATGATGATGTGGTCCAGGGAGAAGGAATGAGCACAATCTGAAATGTCCTGAGTTATTTGTATTCCCGCTCTGAAGTAGCCAAATTGCTCACTTGCAAATGGAGAACAAAGCTGCAGGAATTACTGCCCATTTGAAATAGTGTTGGAGAATTTCTAGCATTTCTTCAGTTATCTTCATAGTTGATCCTGCCGTCAAATAAGGCTGATAAAATGCCAGATTTCCCCGCAAAAAGCGATAAACGAGAAACAGTCGTATCTTCGAAATGAAAACGAAAAAGGTCAGTTCTCACAACGAAAGGATACTTGGTCACATTTACGACAATGCTGACATACTGGTCTATTGAGGTTTGCTTGATTAGCAAGGGAAGAACACTGGGCAACTGCCATTCAAGATGAAATTATACCCAGATATGTGATTTAAAATGCTGATCTCATCTGCGCAACGATTCTGAAAACAAAGATAGGTTCCTCAATATAATATGTACTCTTTTCGCTCGTGTACCAGGGGAGTCGCTGCGAGAGATGCGAAGGCAGCGGTAAGATAATGGACTTTCAAACGTGATTGAGGTTTTGCATCCCGTGTGTTTGGACTTGGTTGCATTTTTATTAAATGTATGCCAAAGCCTTGCAAGACATTTTCATACCTCCCATAGACTACATGCATACCCAGCTCGTCATCCTACTATATATAACGCGCTAAGTGTGTCTGTTGGCTTGTCCGTCTGTCCGTGTATGTGTTGTGTATGTGTATGTGTGTATGTGTACGTGTATGTGTATGTGTGTGTTTGAAAGGAAATTCATAATTATGATTCTTGTGGACCTAGAGAGTTCAAATTTGGTAGGAGTACATGCGGCAGGATGTGAACACTTATGGTGGGCGGTAGTACCAAACTCCGCCCAAAGGGGGCTGGAGTTGTGCGAACTTAATGTTTAGGCACGATTCCTGTGGACCTGGAGAACTCAAATTTGGTAAGAGCACAGGCGGCGGGACGTGAGCTCCGATTTTAGGTGACAGGGCTAGACTCCGCCCGCCCACAAGGGGCGGGCTCGAACAAAAATGTCATATTGAACCTGGAGCGCTAAAATTTGTTAGGAGTACAGGAGGTGAGATGGAAACACTGATGGAGGTGACAGGACAGGGCCCCATTCACAGGGGGCGGGGCGTGCGCAAAAGAAATGTCAGATTGGGTCCGGAGCGCTAAAATTCGGTGGGAGTACAGGAGGCAAGATGGGAACACTGATGGTGGGTGGCCGGACTGCACACCCCCCTCAAGGGGAGTGGCGTGAACGAAAATATTCAATGCGGCCTAGTCGAATCTTCAATGGGTAATATTTCCATGATGAACTGCAACAGATCTTCTTTAACTGCAGGGAATCGAGACTTCCAATTATGGGCGTAAGCATCGGCACATACCGAATACCACTTGAATACCCTGTCAGCCCTCTGGCAACTTTCGTGTTTCGAGAAGTATTACATGTTGCACAGAAGGAGCGGACCATTTGCTGATTAGTACAACTCTGCCATGAGAAGGAGGGAGGCCCGGCGTTAGTCGGGCGGCCCGACTGGTAAGGAATATCGAAGTACTTCATAAATAGATTTGTTTTCCCTTTTCGGCTCCCAATAGCTTCCAATGCAGTAGAGCTGCTATGTTTGTTAATGTTCAATAATGTTTGCTTGAAATGAATTCCCTCTTTGTTAGTTGGCTTGTCTCGCTTGGTGCTCGCGTAATATAGCAGGAGCTGAATTTCTTCGGCATGAAAGTTGACAATGCTTTCGGACAGAATACATATTTGGTGGGCCGCTGCAAAGCCCTCTGATTTGGTGACCGACCCTACTTTTTTTTGGAACGAACGGTATTAGGTGTGCTGCTTTCATGATTTGACACTTGGGTAGCCCAGGTGAAATGGCCATCGCCTTTCCATTCGATGGCGGAGAAAATTCAAACTTTCCATTCATGAGGAGCAACTTTTGCTCTATTATCATTGCCGAGCATCATCAGTGTGATTATACTTTATATACCACAAATGCCCCACTGTTTGTCGCTTTGCCGCATGTCTGTTTATATCTAACCACCTCGTGAATCCACGCCTTCTTTAAATAAAAGTGGAATAGCTCAGCTAGGTTGGAACAAGTGGGGAATGAACCGAGCTACATGAGAACTTGCGACCCAAGCTGGACTACGCCCACAAGGAGCGGGGCGTGTGCAAAGTGTAGTAAACTCCAGAAATATATAACTGCTGTTCTCTTGGGCACTGGCATAGGGTATTCAAATTTGGCACAGAAACAGACAGAAAGACAGCAAATCTAATGGCAGGTGGAAAATATAGACTCCGCCTAATGGGAGCGGGGCTTGCGCGGAAATAGTTAATTTGGACCTGGGGCGTTCCAATTTGATAGAGATGCAGGCGGCAAGATAGGAAAACTTGTGGCAGGTGGCAAGTGTAGGTCCTGCCGTCTTGGGAAGGGCTTGCGCGAAGTTTGCTATTTGGACGTGGAACTTTAAGTTGGACAGAGATGCAGGCGCCAGAATAAGAGACTAATGACGGGTGGCAGGACTAAAATCCGGAGAGGAGACAGAGGAGGAGGTGGGGATCCGAAATCGACGACAACCTTGTCTAATGGCCTTTTAGATTAGGTAGCGTTAATTCTAAGTTGGCTCCCTTCACTAGTAGCCTTCGTGTATTGTAAGAATACACTTTCCCGGTAGAAACAGCCCACTGATGTTGGCCATACGCCGATACGCTATATCAATCTATTGTGTAATTGACCGCTTCCTGACAGGGTTCCCATGGAACTTCGAATAGAGACCTAGGTATATCGATAGGTTCGAAAAGTTATGAATAATTATGGGAAGTAAAACTGCAAAATAAGTCTACCAAAAGCGTTGTGAGCGTTCAAAGTTTGCATGCTTAAAGCATGGAGAGACAGTGTATGCGTGAAAAACTGAATATTGATGAAACAATCCAAGAAAAGAGTGAGGCGGATATGTTGTACACAAAATGCGTACCTAATATGAACATGCTGTCACTCTACAACCGTAAATAAAACATACAGTCGATTCGAGACCAAAAAATACACGTTTTCTTAACCCGTTTCGGGTTGTTTCATCGATGTTGGGTCAACTCGCGTGTCGAAGACTATTTCACTTTGGGTGTGGGTATGCGTGTTTCGGTGTTGAGAATGAAAATGCGTTACAAAAATGACGTGGAGAAATTTTGAATGTGCGGTGATAGATAAGATAGGTGATCGAAAATGAAAGCCGAAACAAAGCGCTAACTTAGATTAGCAAGAAAAATCCGTTCAGGAGCTTTTATTCGGATGAGAGCACATTTTGCAAAAGCGAAAACGACAACGGGGAGCAAACCCTCATCCTTCAGGAGCTTTTATTCGGATGAGAGCACATTTTGCAAAAGCGAAAACGACAACGGGGAGCAAACCCTCATCGCTCACTGGATAGGAAGAGCACTGCCACTGCGCCACGGTGACCATTGCGGCCAGTGCGGCGCTCATAAATGGCACTGTCTCTACATGCCTTAGGCGTGCAAACTTTGAAGCTCACAACTTTTTTGGTACTCATTTTGCAGTTTTGATTTCCATATTGGTTAGTAATCCTATCGATAAACCTAGGTCTCTACTCAAAGTTCCATGGGAGGTTGAAACCCTTCCCTGGTTAGGCATTTCAAACGTCCAAACACTTCAACGTCCTCGTCCAAATTAGCGATTTTCTCGCTCGCCCGCCCCTTGAGGGCAAAGCCAGGTCGTGCCACCGCCCATTGGCATCACCATCCTACCGCCTGCACCCCTACCAAATTTGAACCTCCCAGGTTCAAATTAACAATTTTGGCTCACGCCTCATCCCCTGTGGGCGGAGTCTAATCCTAACATAACATCAATGTTCCTATTCTCCCGCCTGTACTACATTCTACCAAATCTGAAAGTTTTAGGTTCACGAAACAGGAGTTATTAGTTTTTGTTCAAACTTTATTCCGTGCAAACCTCACCCCTGTAGGCGGAGTCCAGCCCTGCCGTCGCCATACACGTTCTCATACTGCCACCTGTACTCATGCAAAATTCTAACGCTCTAGGTCCATGGGAGCAGGAGTTATAGATTCCCGACCAAACTTTTGCAAACTCCGCCCCCCCCCCCCCTGTGGGCGAGGTCCTGCCACTCACCATAGTCTTCCCATTCTGTCGGCCGTACTCTTAGCAACTTTGATACCCTAGCCCAGTGAGACAGGAGGTATGAAGTTCCGGTCAACACACACGCCAACAGAAACTTATTAACGGATTGTAAAAGTAGAATATATGTACATATCCCATCTGGAACGACCACTGCCACCCACTATTCTTCCTTGTTAGCCAAGCAATTTCTAACTCAATAGACCACTATGCAAGCATTGCCATAACAAGAGGTCAAACGAAATCATATCAGATAAAAATAAAAAAAAGAAATAAAATTAACATAGGTGGCTTATTAGAGAAGGTCAGGAACATTCTTAATCAAGCATGAGGAACAAACAAATGAATACAAGGAACAACTCCATCAAGCCATGAACAAAATGAAAGAAAGCTAACAATCAATGAAAACAATGGATGGTTCAATACAGCAAAAATATACATTGAAATATACATATACATATCGCAAGAGAACGCGCTCACGCAACCTGATTTGACCTTTCTCACTGCTCTCATAATATTGTATTAATTGGCAGAGTAGGATGCTTTGAAGGTGTACCATATTCCAATAACATAGTGTATGGACTATTGAAATCACTGAATTAACCTCCTTTATCACTATTCATAGCATTCTTATAGATGTGTGCCACTTATGCTATAATAAAGTGCTGAAGCAGTAGTAGTAACAGTAAAACGGTAAGGAAGTAAGCGATAGCTAAGATTCGGACAAGGGGTGTTGGGTAACGATTGTGCTCGACGGTTAGATGATATGAATTGTTCGATTTTTTCTCTTTTTCTTTATTCACATGCATTGAGTAGAAGTACGTAAAAATATACGCCATTGCAATTGCAATAATTATAATTGCAAATGCAGACCAGGTTCCAATACACGTGTTATGAACCACGGCAAAGGTTATCACAAAATCGCTACAGATTCAAAATTGCTACTGGTATCAAGAATAAATCATAAAGTGTTTCAGAGAGGGCGGCTCGACGGAAACCAACTAATTCTGGAGGCAACAAGATCAAAATGGCATCAACCGGCACCTCTACAGGGATTACAAGGTGATTAGCTGGAAAACATGGAAATACAGAGTTTATGAAAAAAAAAATGAAGCCAACATTACTACCGGGTCAATCTTTTCAAGATGAACGGGTCTTCCAACAAAGGAGTTTAGCAAGGATTGAACAACAGAGTGCGAAAAATTTTTTTAAATCGAAGTTCAACTCGAAGTAAATCAACTCGTCCAATTTATTTCACAGGGGGAGGGACTATAGGGGAAAGTTTTGTTGAGTGTATATCACAAAATTCTTTGTTCAACTTCACTCTCCATTATCACGAGAAAAAAGTCATCCTTCGGACCACTGTGTACTGTGCTGTAAACCGACAGACCATATAAAGAGATGGAGAGGGGATCAAAGGGGAGCTGCGTTAAGAAGCGGTTTCATGGAACTCAGCCACATCACGTATGAAAACAATTCAAGATTTAAGTGAATAAAATAAACAAAACCTGAAACGCGATGAGCGATATTCCTAAAGCCGTTGCGGCAGCCTTGCTAGTACGGGTGAAAATGTATCCGACGCACCTACAAAGGATGATTAAAGCGGTTCACCGTAAGCATTCAGGCTTTTGCAATCGTATTCTTCTCAAAGAAAGTAAAATAGTACGAGCAGTTCAAACAGAAATCATTTATTACTCAACTCAATGAAAATGCAATGGATTTTTAGGAGCACTGCTATTAGGCAGCATGTGATCAGTAAATTAGACGTTTTGCAGTCAGTAATCACATGTAGTCACATGGCACGAGCAGTATGTGCAAATAATGAGCATTAACGTGAACTTCCAAATAGCGGACGATACGAACTTTTGCAAAGCGCAACACTGACACTCGTACTGTTCAAGGATCGGACAGCACAGGGAATAATAAGACATTGTAACCTCTGTAACCAGTCTTTTCGCACATATAGCATAATATAGCATGAAGTGGAATTACTATATGAACACTTTTGAACTTCGAGACTCATCATACTATTCGTATTTGCAAAATGTGAGCACGGATCTATGATACATGGCGCATAAAAAGGGCGCCAAAGCCGGCTTCTCTAACCTTTACTTTTGCCAAGGGCAGGATAATCGGATCCAACAACTAAAATTACCATCATATCGATGGATCAGGTCTCTTCAATTGTGAGGACCGCGGCTACTTTTCTGTCCTGTTCTGCCGCAGCCCCGTTTACGCCAGTCTTTGGCTGTTGTGCTTGTCTGACCAGTAGGACACCCACCACCACCAACCCCCGTGTCCTTTAACCAGGTATTTTTCTCTCACACATAACAGTGATCAATAACATCTCATTTGGATGCCGATTTAGGGAGTGAAACAGTAAAAATAACAATATTATATTAAGAAGCCCAACCTAAACACGAACCAGGCCTTCACAGACTCGGAAAGCTATCTTTACGACTTCTTAAAATTTCAACATAAATCATTTCTGTTATGGAGCCAACAGCAAACAAGGCTTACAGTCCAGCGGCACCTCCAACTGCCATTTGTGTAGGCGGAGGCTTCTTATTGATGTTGTCGATAAACGACAACGTCCGCTCCCATGCAGATTGCCGACGAATACCTCTTTTGGACAGATCAAACGACTCCAGCACTTTGTCAAAATCAGAGGAACCCATCTGAAAAGGCGGATGTATACTCATCTTCTAGCTCATTAGTTTTTTTTTTCACCAGGCCAGCCAACCGTGGAAGGCCGACAAGAAGTGCAATACCAATTTTGTGACCATTGTAAGGCAACATGATGAAAGCGTGGTTGGGGAGGAGGCACCGCTCATCCAACCCTAAGCGCTACAGTGTGGAGAAAGAGACGAGACGGATTCAAAGGTCCCGTGATTGTTTCACACAGCTAGTTCTCAAACTGACCTCGTATGGAGGAGCAACGGAGTGTGTGAAAATTACCTGCA
This sequence comes from Haemonchus contortus, assembly GCA_000469685.2. Classification (NCBI taxonomy): domain Eukaryota; kingdom Metazoa; phylum Nematoda; class Chromadorea; order Rhabditida; family Trichostrongylidae; genus Haemonchus; species Haemonchus contortus. Next base: position 160,068 of record LS997565.1, read on the forward strand.
TAAAGCTCGGATGGAGTAAGAACCGAATATTCAGTTGGCTCACCCGCCCCTAGCTCATTTTTTCCTAAGACCTAGAGAAAAAATTATATATTCTTGGATGAGAAACTTCTTATCACAATTATGGGGTCGCGAAACTCTCCTTCTCTGCGCATCAGCGCTCATTGTTTGGATGTAGCAGTTTCTCCCTGCTCCCTCTTCCCATATACATTTCACTAGCGATATAAAGCAATGAACAATCCAAATAAGCAGGTCTGAAAGAAAACAGCGAAAAAAGCAAACACGAATTTGAAGTTACAAGGTACTTCAATAATGTATACCAATATAAATCGAAGTTGTAAAAAGCCATATTGAACTTGTTTAAAGGTTTATGTCGTTTGGCGCGATCCCTCGCAACGCACCGCCCATTCGGCGCGTTTTGTGGGCTGGACAACTCGTCCAAGCACCATGAAAAAGCCAAATAGATGATGTAGACAGGCAGAATACAAGCAGGTTCGCTATTTGGCGTGTAATAGTATCCCTTCACAGTAGTCAAGTAAAGTGTTTCATGCACATTGCGTACACAACGCAAGCCTGCATTTCTCTGGGCGCACTTCTCACATGAGTTATCAGAGTCAATAGTAGTACCTATATGGGTGAACGAGTAGGTGAACAAATAACTGAATGATACAGAAGCGATTAGGGATGAGTACTACTACTTAGTTAGGGGGTGAATAAGAGCCTTCAGTTCCTACAGCATTTCCAGTTTTTTCGCAAATTTCAAACCATTTCCCACATCCTGCTTTATCGCCGATTGTCAGGTTTTTCAACATACGTCCTGCTCCCTACCTCTCCCCTACGTAGCTGAAAATTGAGATCCAGAAAGTCAACAATTGAAAAGCTGAAATTAAACGATAGGAAACACAAAGCATGCGTGAAACTGAGCTGAATCTGAACTCAATTTTAGTGGCAAAAGAACGGTTTTTGAAGCAGTGCATGTCGAAGGTATACCTTGAATACCTTGATGTCCGCTCTTCAAGGGTGATTTCGCAAACCTTGCAGGACGCATCTATGCCATTCATTTCGGTTTCTTGCCACTTGTTGCCATCTCTGTCCGAATAGTTTTCTAAAAGGATCACTCCACCTGGAAGGGGGTCTTCCTCGCGGTCTTTTTACTTCGCGGGGATACCAATTGGTCACACGGGATGTCCAACAGTTGTCATTTAAACGAGCTACATGTCCTGCCCATCGTTTTTTCAAGTCATAGATATTTTCAATCACATCTTTGACGCCAGTTCGCCTTCGAATTTCGCGAGCAGGAATTTTATGCATCAACGTGACACCGCACATCGCTCGTTCCATTGCTCTTTGAGTGGATGCCAGTCTTCTTTCTTCATTCATAATTGTACTCCATGTTTCTCTTCCATACACCAGCGCCGGCAGGACATGAGTGTTAAACACACGGGCTCTGACTTGGGCATCAATTCTTTTATCAGTGAGAACATCATAATACTTGTTGAATGTCACCCAGCCCGCCCTACGACGACGACTTATTTCGATTGTCAAATCGTTATCCATTGTAACTGCTTGGCCTAGGTATACGTATTACGAAACTTCTTCAATGACTGAGTCTTCCATGCGTAAACAGTAGTCGCTTGCGTAACTGTTTTTCATCCACTTGGTTTTTCCTGGATGGATCTCTAGACCGATAGAGCTAGCAGCTTTCTTAGGATCCTTAATGAGTTTTCGAGAGCACTCGGTTCGCTTCCGATGAGTACAATGTCATCAGAAAACATTGGGTAGTGAAGCCTTTCTCTGTCTATGTCGATTCCGCAGGGCATCTGGGCGTTTTGCATCACTATTTCCAGAGCAGCAGAAAAAAGCATCGGGGAGATGACCTCTCATTGTCAGACTCCGCGTCGTATTTGGATACGGATAGGGTTTCCACAAAGGTTTACGTCGATGAAGCACTGGTATTGCACTTTCGTATCATTTCCACGTATCTTCCGGGAACTCCGAAAGCTGTGAGGGCGTTTAGCACTGCTTGATGTTCAACTGTATCGAAAGTCTTCTTGAAGTCGATGAAGAGATAACACAAATGAATTCGGTATTCTCGACATCTTTCCGTCAGCTGAGAAATTACGTGGATTTGGTCGATAGTGGAAAAACCTTCGCGGAAGCCGGCCTGCTCTTTACCCGTATTCATACTCAGGATTTGACGAATTCGATTCAGCATTACGCGTGAGAAGACCTTGAGCATTGTTGAGAGAAGTGCTATCGGGCGGTAATTAGCCAGGATGTCACGCGCCCCTTTCTTGTGTATTAGTATAGTGTGGGAGCTGAGCCAATCTTTCGGAACGATTCCTGAGGCGAGCATTTCTGTGAATAGGTCAGCTAAAGACCTCGCGAGAACTTCCTGCAGGCACTTCAAATGTTCTGGCCGTATTTGGTCTGGTCCTGGTGCTTTTCCGCTTTTCATTTGACGAGTGGCTTCATCACTTCTGGTTCGAGGACTTTTTCTTCCATTTTCTTTGTCGGATTTATCGTTCTCACTTTCTGATGGCTCCGAGTACGCTTCTACGTGTACTTTGGAAGAAAATAAGTCCTGGAGAAAGGTCCAGATTTCTTCTTCTATATCCTTGCGGTTCCGCAAGACAGTGCCATCTGCTTTCGTTAGACATTCCGGAGTGGTGGTCTTCACGTGGTTTACTCCGTACACGTTGTGACGCATCTTTGACGACACTTCGGATAGCGGAAGTTATTTTTTCGTATGTCGTATGGACATTTCCTGAACCTCCAATAAAATCTACAGTTGCCGCTAGCGTTTTCAGTGTTTCTTCAGAAAACTCATATCGTATTCGTTTGGAGTGATATGCAGCTAGTCTTTCTTTTGGCTCTATTGCTGTCGTTGCTCGTACTAAACGATGATCTCATCCGATGTTGAAGCGTGATTCTCCGATGACGCCAACGTTGCGAAAAAGTCGTAAACAATTCGTCGGGATGAAATCGATTTCGTGGAACTTCTGCCTGTTTGGAGTGTGATAAGCCCATCGACGACCCAGGCGTTTTTGGAAGTATGTGTTAGCTACCGACAACCGAGTTCTTTCACAGAACTGAACCAGTGTTTCTACTCGACTGTTGCGTCCTGGAATTCCGTGTGGCCCGACAAAATTCTCTACAAATTCTCCTCGGCCAAGGTGGGCATTGTAATCGCCAGCGCAAACAACGTATGTTCCTTTGGGGGAGGCCGTTTATTGCATTCTCGAGCGCATCATAAAGTTCCTCTACAGCATCATCACCATAAGCTTCGGTGGGTGCGTATACTGACAGCAACTTCATCGTGCTCCCCCCATCCATTTCATGCACTAGCATCGCGCTCCGTTCAGAAAAGATTTCACAGTGAGTGATCTTCGTTGCCAAACGAGGCGCAACGATGAATCCGACTCCTCTGACTTTACCGTTCATTGATCCAGCTCCCAGCATGACTTCGTGACCGGTGTGCCATTTCCATGTTCCAGCTTCGAATCACAAGTTTCTTGCACACATGCCACGTCCACCGCGCATTTGTCCAATTTGGAAACCAACTGATCAACCGCGGAATCACTAATAAGACCTCGAACGTTGATGGTAGCAATGTTCAGAAAACAGCTTGGCAGATCGCTTGCCGTGAGATTTCTCCCCCTCTGCCGTTGTCCTCTCTGCCGCGAAGGACGGTGGCCGCACTGGACTGAGGGTACTTCTTGAACAACTTCACTCATAGATGCTGATGGCCTGGACTTACCCCTCACCGCCTAGCCATAACTAACGGTAAATCCATGGCCGGAGGTGGACTTGCCCAAGAGAAGGCCCGTTTTCAGCCTCACTCGACACGTCGGTGTAATGGCAACAACGAGGGTTCTATCACCGAGTGAGTTTACACCATCCCACCGTTTTGAGGTAACGGGGCTCGGGATGGCATGTCGAAGGTACAGATGTGCAATTCTTGTTGTGCTGAAAATCAGCAATGCAATACGAGGGGAGTGGTTAGAAGGATTGCAAATCTTTGTACAAATGATGATTAGCCTTCTCCGCTATTTCATGAAGTGTGTGCCATTAATCCATGTTCAGTAAAAGGTGAGAGAGCCTGGTAAGAACACGATCTACGAAGGTCCAAATATGACCACATAAGGAAATTAGTGGAGTTTGAAATCCAAGAAAAACCCAAAAGCCTTGAAGAGTAGATGGAGGGACGAAATAATAAGGATCTCGTCGAAATTAAGGTGACAGCAGAGGATAGTGTGAAATAGGGATGAAAAGAAACTTCAACGACCAATAAGACTGGCGCACTCTGTGACCGCGCAGAATTAATATTGGAGAAAATGGTAGCAATAGTTTCGGGCACATTCCCATCACCAACTCAATTTCATACACAGAGTTGTCTTTGATTGAGGACTCCATTTTTTTAGCAAAATTCATTGAATTCAACATATATTTGCTACTGCACATCTAAGCACCTAACATGGTCCAATTTTCTTTACCAGAACCCGCAGCAGTAACAAACCTTCTAGAGCAGGCTATAAGTCAATCCTTCATATCTTTGACATCCTCTCATTCGTTTCGAAAGGGTAATGAGCCAAAGAGTCCTACTTTATATAATTCGCTAAGTGTGTCTGTTGGTGTGTCGGTGTGTGTGATTGACCGTAAATTCATAACTCCTGATCCAGTGGATCCAGAGCGTTGAAATTTGGTAGAAGTACAAGGGGAGCATGGAAACGCTTATGGCAGGTGGCAGAACTGGACTCCGCCAACAGGGGGCGGGGCGTGCGCGATAGAAATTTCGAGTCGCAAATTCGTAATTCCTGTTCCAGTGGACCCAGAGCGTTCAAAATTGGTAGGAGTACAGGGGGCGGCAAGGAAACACTTATGACAGATAGCAAGGTCGAGCTCTGCTCACAGGGGGGATGCGGCGCAATAAAAATTTGAGCCGCAAGTTCATAGCTCCTGTTTACGTGGTCCTATTGCTTTAAAATTGGGTAAGAGTACAGAAAGCAGGATAGGAACACCTATGTAAGATGGCAAGATCGAACTCCGCCTACAGGGGGTGGAGCATGCGCGTTAGAAATTTTGGGTTGCAAATTCATAACTCATGATAATAACATAATAACAAGCGATAGGCGTTGCAATTCCCTTCGTGTCAACAGTGGAACCTTTTCAATGACTGCAATGTAGGATGTGTCGTGGTCGTAGATACTCTGTGACAGGAACTGATAACAACTGATAAGAACTGATAAGGAGCCTTAGAGAGCAAAAGGGTAATCATGATCAAATACTGACCCTCTAAAATATTTCATTCAATAGGGCGGGTAAATGCAGTAATAGCGACCGATTAATGACATTTCACCATAACAAAATGAGAATATTGTTCATTTCTTGCTATTAAACTGCGGTAAGCTTTACGACGCAATGAAGTACCACGATTCCCTTTTGTTTTGTGACATATCATTTGCGACTAAACTCATCTGACCGCTAATGATTTGGGATTCCCGATTGATGAAAAATCCGTGGGAAAAATGTTCTATTGTTAAGGAAATCTACGATAGGCGTTATTATCCATTCCTGGGTGCCATTCAAGACAATGGTTGTCAATCAGTTAGGCCATCAATGTAATGTTAAGCCATTCGAGATGGAGAGCAATGAATCGAGACTTCTAATCAGTATATAATCAATTATACTACAGAAAAAATCGCTCCCAATTCGGAGCTAATACTGAGGGTGTGGAGCTTTCAAAGAAAACGAGAATCCGAAGTGTTATTTACGCATAGCAAATTTCTTACAGTAGGGAGGAGCGCCCGGCGTTAGCTGGGCGATCCGACTGGTATATTTAAAAGACAACACCTTTTAAGGGCAGAGATGGTGTAGTGGCAAGTTGCGCACATCGCACACCGATGGTTAGGGGTTCGGATCGCGGATCTCGGATATCCGGTCAAGCCAGCAAGCCTTCCATTCCTCCGAGGTCAATTAATTGGTACCAGGTTCGTCTGGGAGGACGAAAGCACTGAGTTGTACATCTTCTGGCCACCGCAAGTCATTGCTTAGGCCACACACGCATTCAAACTGCCACTACGATTCTTAATGGAAGTAGTATACGGGCGACACATCCCTAAAGGTGATGGATCAATTGACAAAGGCTTTTCTTTCGTTCTTCAACATCGTTCGAAACCGGTGACAATGCCTTTTTAACATTATTGTGCGAAATATAGATGATATTCCCAGAAGAAAGTTGGGAAAGAAAAATTTAAAAGAGAAATTTCGGCTGCTGTAAGCTTTTTTCTCTGCACTTATCACCTTGTATCGCCTTTCGACCCGTTGATCACTGCTTTCCTCGAGCGGGTGCCAGTAACGTCTCCATCGGTCCAGTTCGCTAGCCAGGGTAGCTCAATGAATCGTACTAGCTTGTGGGACACGAGGGTAAAACACAGCTTTGGTTCAGAGTTTTCGTGAAGAAGTATGACCAACGGGGCGGCGGCTGTCCTGGTGTTCGTTTGACGTCGCGAGGGATTCATTCCGTAACCGCACTGGTCATCACTACGCCGTATGACGTGCTCGCCCCAAGATTTTCGATTTTTTGGCGTAATCAACGGCATCCCTGATCTTCGTTCGTCGACGGAGCTGTACCACCAGATTCCCCTCTGCATTTGCGTGTATAGGGAAATTCCGAGCATCATCCTTTTCACAAATCGTTGAATGACTCCAACTGCATGCTCATACTGCCTTTGAAGAATCCAAGTCTTTGAGGCGCAGCAAAGCAGTGAAGGCCGCAGTGTCGAAGAGGTGAGCACGGAGCCGGATAATCTCTGTCTTCTTCATTACTCCTTCGATGTTCTCAGACGCTCCCCACGCTGCGCTTTCCCTTCTGACCAGCTTCAGAGCTAGGTCGTTCACCATATTGACTTCGCGACCCAGATACACATAGCTAAAGCAATCAGAGATGTTCGTTCCGTTCAGCGTAAAAGGAGCATCAGGTACCGATCCGATTCGCATGAACATTGTCTTTGCCATTAGTCGTCACAAAGTTGCCGATCGTTTCACAAGCATTGTCGAATCCGTCTCAGCGTTGTTCCACCTGCTCGATGTTCGATATTATATGCACTGCCGTGACGCCCACTTCTTACACGCAAGAGCTGTTACTACACCGCGCACGCATTATTCGACGCGCAGTACCATTTCCACCATTCATGCTGCGCGCAACTCGCATCGATTGCCACGTAGCATTGGACGCCGCGGCATGGAGTGTGCACACAACACCTCTGCGAGGGACGTGCGATTCGTGCGACTTTGGGAGCGTGCGGCAAATTGCGCGGCGAAATTCGCGATGATTCAATCAGCTCCGGCGCCTATCACTGGGGCACAAACTTGAAGTAGAGTACTTTAGTAGGTTCGGACTATTCTACTAACCTAGTTTACTTCGAATTTGGGCCCAATGATGCTGTAGCCGTCCAAATCGCACCGAATTTCGCCGCGCGCACCCAGAATCGCACGAATCGCAACACACCCCACCTCTGCTATTCACTCCAGATCATTCCTATCGCTCGGTCGGCACGTCTTCTGACGCAACACTATCGCCACAGTCATCCAGCTTCGCCGACAAGTTGGAAAACAACACACAGGCACCAATACAAACCGCACTGCCAGGGGTGGAAGGAAGAAGGAGAAGCTCCGCCGTGCAGGAGGGAAAATGGAGGGAGGAAAATCTGCTAGCTGCCGCCGGGCAACTAACGTCGTCCGCAGTTTTGGGGGGGGGGGAGCCGTCAAGGAACAGCGAAGGAATTCGAGGCCGCGAAGGCACACGGTCCGTGCGTGGCACACGTCGGCGGACACCGTCGTCGTCTCCTTCTCCGAGGGCAGCGAGTTCCGAAGTCCCCTATGACGCAGGAACTTGCGCGTGAATTTTTACTTCCGCTTATTTATTTATTTATTTATATATTGCCACGATGGTGAAGACTCAGCACTGACCCTGGCAAGGCAGTGTTTGAGACTCCAGGGGGCAAGCTCGCTAAAACAGCAGTAAAACAGCCTCAGTACCCCCCACACTGGGCCCAGCCGTCTCCGGCGTCGGACGGTATGGCGACCGGTAAGAGGCGAAGAAATCTCGGGTTGCGCAGGGCGCCTTGGATTTTGGACTATGACAGCACTCCCCCCACACGACACAGAGACTGTTTCCTACTCTATACCTATAACGCGAGAACAGTCTCTTCCAATGCCGCTCTCCATGAGCTCCTCGATGCGGCCTCTCACATTAAATATCATGTGATTGCGCTGCAAGAAACCAAGAGCAGGAGAACCGACGTGCGACGAATGAACGATGGAACCCTCATCATTCGTGGTGAAAAGCTTCCATCGCGAAACGTCGGCGGCGTTGGTTTCGTCGTGCACCCATCTGTCGTCCATCTCGTCGATTCTCACGAGATCCTGTCTCCTCGCTTTGCCATCCTACGCCTACGACATACGCACATGAAGACCATCTCTATCGTCAACTGCTACTCTCCACACTCAACAGCTGACGAAGAAGAGCTCGATGCGTTTTACGACCAACTTGAGGAAATCATCCACAACGAAAAGTCCTTTTACAAATTCGTTGTTGGAGATTTCAACGCTAGGCTTGGCGAAGCACGAGAGAAGGAGTTCAGGATTGGAAAGTTCGGAATGGGGAACAGGAACGAGAACGGAAACCGTCTAGCGGGACTCCTGTCCGCGGCTCGACTCTTCCATGGAAATTCTTTCTTCCAAAAGAAGGAACATCGCCGCTGGACATGGGAGTCTCCAAACGGTACAACTCATGCTGAATTGGACCACGTATTAACAAACAGAAAGTGGTGCTTACTAGATGTTGGTGTGTTACCATCTTTTTGCAGTGGTTCCGATCATCGACTCCTACGCGCTAAGATCAGATTCAGTCATAAGCTGGAAAAGATCTCTCAACATCGCGCGAAAAGCTCGAAGCATGCTGTATACGACGGAGGTGTTCTGAATGACGTCTTGTCCCGATATGACTGGCAGGTCCTGGATGACCCGACCGAAGACTACGACGCGCTGGTTCGGGGTCTCCTCTCCTGTGCTGAACAGGCTAAGCTTCCGCGAGTGGATACCTCCGCTCGCATTTCAGATGCGACGAAGGATCTTCTCAGAACAAGAAGAAGCCTGAGGCTTGACCAGAACGCCACACATCTCGAAAGGCTGCAAGCGAATATCAGCTGCAGACAAGCAGTGCGGCGAGACCTTCAGCTATACAGGGAGAGGAGACTACTGGAGGTAGCCTTGAACAGAACTAGTCTGAGAAAATGTCATCGGGATCTTCAGGAACACAGTATTCCACGTTCATGTTCGAAGAAGGAGGACGGAACACTCACAACATCGAAACGAGATGGAGGAAGTTACACGGAGGTTTTACACCAAACTCTACCGGTCCACGACACACGTGCGAAAACCTAAAATCCCCACTGGCGGAACAGCACCTCGGATCCTTCCTTCGGAGGTGAGAGTTGCGATTGCGAGCATGAAAAGGGGCACAACTCCAGGCCCCGACAAGATCTCAGCCGACCTACTCCGCGCAGGAGGCTACGAACTTCATGCGCTTCTCGCAGCACATAAGACATCCTACCTCCAGAAGGAGAAGATCCCCGACCAGTGGAGGAACTCGCGGATGGTCATTCTTCACAAGAAGGGAGACCGGGATGATCTTCGCAATTACCGCCCAATAAGCTTGTTAAGCGTGCTTTACAAGCTATTCACGAAGATCATTCTGACCCGCATATCGCGAACGCTGGATGAAGCTCAACCTGTAGAGCAGGCCGGATTCCGGAAGGGATTCAGCTGCTTAGACCACATTTAAGCTGTCGCAATGGTCATTGAAGTGTGCCGAGAATTCCGAATGCCTCTTGTCCTTACCTTTGTCGACTATGAAAAAGCTTTTGACAGCGTCGAAACGAACGCGGTTCTGTCAGCGCTGGTCGATCAAGGAGTGGACCCTCCCTACATAAGGATTCTAGCTGACTGCAGCAGTCGCTGCAGCGCGACGGTGCAGCTATTTCAACGACCTCTCCCCATTCCCATAGGGAAGGGTGTGAGACAAGGCGACACTATTTCGCCGAAGCTGTTCACAGCCGCGCTGCAGTGGGTTATGAAGTCGCTCGACTGGGACGAAAAGGGCACTCGTGTGGACGGACGGTTCCTCTCAAATCTCCGCTTTGCGGACGACATCGTTCTCTTTTCAAGCAGCATTGCGGAAGCTGAGACTATGCTTGCCTGAGCTTAATAAAGCAGGAAAGAAGGTAGGGCTGCGGATCAACCAAACAAAGACACAGTTCATGAAGAATGCTTGGGTTGACGAAGGTCAAATCAAGATCGATGGTACACCCATCAAGGAGACCTCGTCATACGTTTATCTCGGGCGTTCCATGAATATGGACAACGACATGAGAGAAGAACTGGTGAGACGGCAGAAAGCAGCGTGGGCAGCCTTCGGACCTCTGAAAGAGGTCACCAATCATCTGGCTGACCCGGAACGTCGCGCTAATCTGTTCGATTCCACAGTTCTTCCTGCGCTCTGTTACGGGTCTGAGACCTGGGTGACCAGTGCATCCACGTCAAGGGCTCTGAATACAAGTCACAGAGCACTCGAGCGATGTCTTTTGAGGTTCAACCGACTCACGCAATATCGAGCCGGACTCCACAGCTCCGATATGCGCAGAATGTCTCGACTCCGCGACCCGGTGGAATACATGAAGAACGCAAAATTTCGGTGGGCCGGTCATATAATGAGAAGAGATGACGACAGATGGACAAGAAGAACAGTCGAGTGGGCTCCCATAGGATCTTCACGACCTAGGGGCAGGCCTGCTGCGAGATGGGGGGATGTGCTTGTCGATCACGTGAGACAGCTGCGACAGCAGCTGAACGACTCCTCACATCGCCATCTTCGTCGAATCCTGAGTCTACCGTGGATGGCGATCGCGAAAGACAGAAGCGAATGGTTTGTTGCTGGTGCTCGCACATGAGTGAAGACGAGCCGTATAAGTGAGTAAGTATTTATATATTTATTTAATCACCTTTTATGATTTGTTTTTGTCAATAGTTTAGTTGACAAGGTCCATGCATATCGCATTATCGTTGGGGTCGTAGTTTTATAACATTTTGTGTAATACAGCACTTATTTAAGTAACAGTTTATTCTCTAACCAGTTCGGTCGTCCGGCTCACGCCGGGCCTCACCCTTAGTTTTACCAAGTAGTTAAGAAGGGTCGTTAGGGAGACGGCGTCGCTTTCACCCAACACTGAGGGCTAGAGTGCAGAGGAGCGGTAGCCGACCTGTATTTAGAAACGGTTTTAAACGAAAGAATATAGTTTCAAGGTAATCCTCAGTAGGGGAGGAGCGGCAAGGTGGGGCTGAAATGATTACCTTGTGCAAGAAGCTAGGAATTATATGAGTTAAATATTCAATTCACTCACCCACGTCGGTGACCCTTCCCTCCTGAAGCTCAGATCGAAAATTGGCTAATGTTCTGCTTCTGCGGTGTTCTCGGCTAATGAGCACAATTATGGGCTAAACTCCTTATGATGAAATTATCTCTCTTATTTATGAAGCAAGAACTTGTTGTGTCGGTTTGTCGGTATGCCGGTTTGTGTGCTTGTCGATTTGTGTGTCCGTCCATATGGAGGTAGTGATATGGAAACCGCAGCTTTATTCGGCATTCGCTGCTTCGAAACTAAGATTTCGGCCTGTGCTGAGTCATAGATGATAATGTAATTGGGAGATCCCTTCTTTTTTCAAGCGCTAGAGCGCATATAAGGAGTTTGGCTCATAGCTGTGCTCAGGAACCTCTCTCGGCCAATATGCAGTTTTTCGACTTGAGCTTCAGGAGAGTAGCACTGGCGTGGGTAAGAGGATTGTATATTCAACTCCTAAGTGTTGGATAGAAGTCATGCCACTCCATAACTATATTTTCGAACGAAAAGTAAAGACTGAGTCGCGACGTAAGCCAGGCAACCCGACTGGTGTTTAAAAAAGCCGATTTCTCTCAACTACATTATAACCTCCAATTTTTGTAAGGACATATGTTCATATGTACCACGATGCCGGTACATATCGAAATCACAATTTTGAAGTACTCACTTTACTCCACATTACTCACTTCACTCCGCCGTACTCACTACACTCCTCCACGACTCTACCCACAAAGCTAGGCCTTATATATAAGAAGGGAGAGTAGAGGTTCTCATATCACTGCCTTTATCGTAATAATAAATTTCTCGGAAGGACAGAATAAACCGACATATGGACAAACCGACAAACCGGCACACCAAGTTGCTGTTTTATAAACATGAGGGATAATATAAAAGGCACATACTCGCACAGTGAGGTAGTAGGGCGTAGGGCCCGCAGATTCGTCGGAGGGAGAAGGAGGACGCATGCTACAATTCCA